>PVIW01014769.1:0-22114 GCA_004026585.1 Noctilio leporinus
TTCTCTGAGCATCCTAATAACCAGTGTTTTGAACTCTGCATCTGATAAGTTGGCTATCTCCATTTTACTTAGTTCTTTTTCTGGCGTTTTGTTCTGTTCTTTTATTTGGGCCTTATTTATTTATTTATTTGTCTCCTCAGTGTAGCAGCCTCCCTGTGTTTGTTTCTGTGTAGTAGGTAGAGCTGCTTTTATTCCCTGTCTTAGTAGCATGGCCTATGTAGAAAAGGCACCTGTAAATTGTGTGGGGCAGAGCCTTAGGTAATGTCGTGGGCAGGGCAACCTGCTTTAGCACTTTGTGGCTGTGTGGCAAGGTCTTGGAGAGAGGACAATGTCATTGCCTGGCTTCTGGAGGTTTGCCCAGCAATTGCCTTGTTTCTAGTCACTTCACCCCCTTGCCTTGCGTGACTGCCCCCCTTCTAGTGGCTGCCCCAGTGGTGAATCCCAGAGTTGGGTGGGTTTGTGTATATTCTAAGACTATACTGGTCCTTTAAGTGGAGAAAATCCAGCGGTTTCTTCTGCCATCCCAACCTCCACTGAATTTTATGGCCAGAGGTAACTGAGGTCTACCTTCCCAGTGCTGGAACTCAGGGCTGTGTGGTCTGGCTTGGGACTGGGATTGCTTGCTCCTAAGGTATCCCTCACACCTGTTTAGCTGCTGCTTTTCTGTGCCAAGCTGCCTCTCCACTCATCTCCACAATTTTGCCCTTCCTACATGTCTGGGTAAATGTGTCTTCTTTAAATCTTTGGTTGTGGGACTTTCATACAGCTCGATTTTCTGATGGTTCTGGCATTATTAGTTTTGAGATCTGGTTGTAATTCTTTCTATGGTTGCACAAGGGGGTGAAACATATGTGCTTATGCCTCTATCCTGGCAGGAAGTTTTCTAAGTGGAAGTTTAAAAAGCCAGTGTATACTTTCCCACATTCTTTCCTTCTACTATGGCAACAGGCATGTTCCAGATCTTGGCTGCTCTGTTAGCCTGGTCCTACCTAGCATTAGGACAATTATGGCTCAAAGTAGAGCCTCAGCCAACCCACCGTCATGATCTCCCTTCTTTTTGAGAGGTCATGAATCCAGGGAAACTCTTATCATCCTAGATTTTTTTTTTTTTTAT
Source organism: Noctilio leporinus (assembly GCA_004026585.1). Taxonomy (NCBI): domain Eukaryota; kingdom Metazoa; phylum Chordata; class Mammalia; order Chiroptera; family Noctilionidae; genus Noctilio; species Noctilio leporinus. Next base: position 1,115 of record PVIW01014769.1, read on the forward strand.
CAAGCAAGGTTTTATTTTATTTAATGGTAATAACGAACACTGTGATTTAGTACCTAAAACTTGCAGTGATCTTTCTATCCAGGCAGGCACTAAAGGCAGCTATGAAATCTGCAAAAACAAAACAAAACAAAACAAAAACCAACCAAACAAAAAAACCTAAGAGACTGGGACAGAGCACTGTGAGCCTGGCTAATGTAAGATGGTATGTGCACTCCTACATTTTAGGTAGGGCAGGCAAGCCACAATTTCTGATTCCTTCCTTACTGCCATGAACCAACAGTGTTTCTTCTGATCTTGTCAACAGCTGCATTCCAGTTTATTTAAATACAAAAAGAAAAGAAAAATCAGCCTTCATAATAAAATTGAACTTTTCTAAAAGTATTATACATAGTGTATTCAGAATCACTGATTGATTTTTCTTCATCTTTTTTCCTTCAATGTGTATGTGTTTTAGTCTCTTGCATTCTTCTTTTAGGCCAGGTAAGGGCTGTTTGAAAACTATTTCATTATCTTCATCATCATTCATTTCAGCCACTTCAGGTTTCTGTTTCTTTAAAACTGTTGGTGTAGCCCTGGCTGGTGGCACAGTGGATAAGGCACCGGCCTATGAACTCAAAGGTCGGTGGTTCAATTCTCAGCCAGGGCAACATAACTAGGTTGTAAGCCAGGTCTCCAGCCAGGTCTGTAGCTGGAGGCAGGTGAAAGGCAACCATACACTGATGCTTCTCTCTCTCTCTTCCTCTCTCCCTTCTCCTCTCTCTGGAAAAAAAAAAAAATGTTGGTGTACAAACTGGCGTGGGGTCCTGTCTATTCAGTTTTCTCAGGAGTGTTAGGTGTGACAGAAACCTTTCCCTTCTTCTTAGGTAAAACCTGGCTGTTTGTAGATTTCTGAAGATCAGCATTTGAAGAATTGCTTTTATCCTTTTTATGTAAAATCAATCAAGGGAATTTATAATCAATTCCTTTCTTAGCTAAGCTCTTCCTGAGTAATTTTTCTTTCTTTTCAAATCGCTCCTCCATCTGCAGCTTTTGAGGAAGTGTCCAGTTCTGATTATACTGTTTCACTGCTTGGTAGAATGGCTTCTTAAATGGAATATGTCACTCCCTAAAAAATTCCTCATGTACTTTCTCAGGTGGCATAAAATGACACTCCAAGAGTCTCTCACCAAAAAGGTAGTTGTTCATTGTTTCAGCAACTATCTTGGTAACATCTTCAGATTCAAACTCCACAAAGACATAGCATTTGCTATTTTCAGATTTTTCACTTCTGGTCAGTCTGAATCTTGTAACAGTGCCAAACAGGGAGAAGTATATTCAGATCTGGGTTTCATAAAGTGCTGTATGTAGGTGGCCCACATAAACTACTCCAGGAGTAAGTTTTTCTCTTCCTTGCTTCTGTTGCTTAGTTGCACACCAGTGAACCTGAGCCACTTCCTTATGAAACTTGGCCTCCCCCTCAGATTCAGGGACAGCAGTGGTGTGGCTGGGCCGGTAAAGACCACCATGCTGAAAGCGTCCAAGCCTAAGAGTCCCTTTTACTAATTCTGGAAACTCTGAGCCCATAGCATCTCCCCATCCTGGAACTCTTGATAAGAAATAAAAGAACAGAAATATAACCACTCAACCTCAAAATGAAGAAGAAAAGATTCAAAGCAACAAAGAGTACAGAAATACGACAGGGTAAGGAAAAGAAACAACATGATAAAAGAGAGGCAACATAAAGTATAAAAACAGGGAGAAGAGGCCTTGGCTGGTGGCTCAGTGGATAGGCACCAGCCTGAGAACCCAAAGGTCGCTGGATTCCCAGTCAGGGCACATAACCAGATTGCAGGTCTCCAGCCAGGTCTGTAGCTGGAGGCAGGTGAAAGGCAACCATATATTGATGTTTCCCACCCTCTCCGCCTCTGTCTCTTTCCCTCTCTCTAAAAATAATAAACAAGTCTTAAAAAACAAACAAAGCAGGAAGAAGAGAGGTAGAGAAGATGCCTGAGACACAGACACAGACAGAGGGGAGTCTAAGAAAAATAATTGTTGCCCTGGCTTGTGGATTCTATAGAGTGTTGACCCATAGACCAAAAGGTTGTGGGTTTGATTCCCTGTTAGGGTACATACACACGTTGTAGCTTTGGTCCCAGTTCAGGGGGGTATGGTAAAACAACCAGTTGATGTTTCTCTCTCTCCCCCTCTCCCTTCCCCTCTGAAAGCACAAAAAAGTCCTCTGTTGAGGATTAGAAAAAAGAAAAACAAAGCCCTGGCTGGTGGCATAGTGGATAAGGTGCTGGCCTATGAACCCAAAGGTTGCTGGTTCAATTCCCAGCCAGGGCACATAATCGGGTTGCAAGCCAGGTCTCCAGCCAGCTCTGTAGCTGGAGGCAGGTGAAAGGCAACCATACATTGATGTTTCTCTCCCTCTCTGTCTCTCTTCCTTCCCCTCTCTCTAAAAATAATAAATAAAATCTTTTTTAAAAAAATTAAAAAAAAAGAAAAAGAAAAAAATTATTGAGGCAAATGGAAGCTGTCAGTTTGACAGCCAAGCATCACCATCTGCTCTAGTAGCCGAACAAACAAGCTTGGGTCTGATAGCTAGTCTGATAGATAGTCTTCCCACCCAAAAGTAACTGGGCACCTATTGTGTGCCTGCACTGTGCTTGTCCTGAGTTTAAGGAAATAAACAGGACCCAGTGCTGGCCTCTGCCTTCAAGGATCCCCAATTACTAAGGGAGGAGAAGGGGAACCAGGCCTGCTCAGGATCAGAAAGGGCTTTCTGGAAGACAGTGGTCTGCAGGTCATGAAAGATAACAAGAAGCTAGCAGAGGTAGGTAGGTGAGGGCATGCTGGGCAGAGGAGCAACAGGAGCCAGGTGGTGGAGGTGGCAAACACCTAGTGGTCTGGGATAGCTGAATCCTTCATGCAAGGCAGTGGGCATCAGAAGATGGAGCTGGAGAGGGGCTCAAGGGCCTATCACAGGGGATTGATGTCTTTCACTGGGTGGGCTGGGACAGATTTGGGCAGTTACACAAGGAGTTGACATGTCATATTTAACTAAATTGCTGTGCCTGCTGTGTAAACAGCCGATTGGGACATAGTTTTTTTTGTTTTGTTTTGTTTTGTTTTAATGAGATCTCTTGGGGTTGGATTGACTGCTCAGCAGAGACAGGGCTCTGCATGCTCTGTGTGGAGTAACCACTTCCCCCTCATGACAAACCAGGGGCAAGAGTATTCTCATCATCCCCATTTTGACTCCAAGATAACAGGACACAGAGAGATTAAGTTATGTGTCCCAGCCAAAGACCCTTCACCTTTGGGTCTGCAGTTCTTAGGACAGCTCTCACAGAGGTAGAAGTTGGCATTGGAATCCTCTTCAAGTTTAGGACATCTTTCACAGAGATGACCTCGTTCCAGCCTTGAACAGTAGCTTCTGTGAAGTATGTTATTCATAACAAAGAAAACTGATGAAGAAAATCAAATGATTTGTCAAAGTTCAGAAGTTAGGTGACAGAGCTCTGACTCAGCCTTGTATCTTCCAAGCCCAAGCCCAGTGTCAGGAGTCACATTCATCTGTCAGTGGGTGCTGTGGCCGGTTTCACGCTCAACACATTGTGTGGTACACAGGTCTGCCAGTTCAGCCTACTCAGCCTCTTCCTCTCTAGGGCAATGCTTTTCTAAACTGAGGGAGACAGTCACAGAGAAATGTATTGTTGGCATCAATTTCCCACTGTTGGGCAATGGCTTCCGCCCTCTGGACAGGGTGACGTCAGCCGGATGCTGGATTTCTGCCAGTGTTCTCCAGCCCAGGAAACAGACTTCCGGCCAGGCTCTTAGCCATCTCTGGCCTCCTGGAGAAGCAGACCTCTCAATTTGCCAAGTGAGAGACAGAAAGTCAGATTTCAGGGAAAATGTCACTATAAAGAAGGACATATAAATGGGGAAGAGGAATTCAAAGGACTCTGACTAGGGATGAGCAAGGGAACCCCTCATCTGGGGCCTAGGGTCTTTCTTGGTCATGAAGTCTAAGATTTGTGACTAACTGACAGAGTTAAGTGACTTGTGGGTAGAGAGGGAGAAAGGTAAGCAAAGCTGAGGAAATCTGGAAAAATTACATATAAAGATACAAACACAGAAGGTCAAACATGGGCCAAGAATAAAATGTTGATCCCAATCCTCACGCACTTTTCTGTGGACACTTAAGTCTTATATAAATTGTAACATGGGACTATAAGCAGCCCTAATTTCTTTACTTTTTTGAATTATAAAAGCATACCAGTCATAGAAGAATCTAAACCATAGATAAATAAACTAAAGTAGAAAGTTTAGTGTCCCTTCCCCTCCTTCCCTCATCCCAGTTCCTCTCTCTAGGCTGGTTCATAGATGTTAGGCACTTTAGCCACTCCTTCAGCCAATATTCATCTCATTTAATCCTCACAATGATCCAAGGTAAAAACTACTAGCACCCCTTTATATTTTTTAATTGTAGTAAAAATATACATAACACAAAATTTATCATATTTACCAAAATTTAACCTGGTAGCCATTGAAGGTGAGTGGGCTCTAATGGAGACATTCTGGCCCAAGCAGATGGTGGTGCAGCTTCATCAGCAGGTGCTGTACCTGAATTGGGGTATATCTATGGGGATAAACACAGGTCCTTTCTTAATTTAATGAGAGTATGATTTGACAAGCATAAGAATGAAAAGGATTGGTAAAGGTTGCCCAGCTTCTGAGGCAGCCAGAGGAATAATTCTGGCACAAGCAGCATCCATAGCCATTGTCTTCCCTGACTCTCCAGGGCATCTCCTCTGAAAGATGCAAGTAGGACAAGGTGACTGCACAGGGTTCCTGGTGTCTTCGCCAAGAACAGTGGAAGAAACTATAGAGAGGAAGCTGGAAATGAATGGTCAAGCAGCTGCAGGGGGCTACTTATATGGTGATCCTAAGACTGAAGCTTTGCACCCTGTCTGAAAGGAAGGTGACACCCTCATTGTGGTGGTATATTGCAGCTAGGCCTTGGAAGTAGTCCATGAACAGAAAGAAAGAGGAAGACATCTCACCATTCATACTTGCAATGAAATATGTTACAGAATGAACACACACATGGACTAATAAAATCACCATTTTAACCATTTTTTAAGCATATAGCTCAGTGGCATTAAGTATATACATTGTTGTTCCACTATCACCCATCCTCAGAATTTTTCCATCTTTCCCAGCTGAAACTGCACCCAGCATTAGTTTGTGTTTTTATAGATGAAAAAATTGTAAACTCCATGATAAAAGGACTGTGTTTGTTTTTGCTCACCATAGTTTCCTCAGGATTCACTTAAGCCCCATGCCTGACACAAGCAAGGTGCTGAATAAATAGAGGCTGAGTGAAGGAATCTATGAGGGACTGAGACTCAGAGAGGTTAAATAACTTGCTTAGGTCAGTCAACTGTAAAGTAGCCTGACATGGTTCAAACCCAAGGCTTTTCATTCATTTCTAAGAGTTTTTGTGCTGTGAAAATTTCTCAAGTTCCAAAAGCTCATATCACAAGAAATCAGATTCCCTCAGTTTCATTGTAGCCTCTCCATTGCCTGTGAACAGCCAAATTTCTTAAACCTAAGGAACCACATATCTCTTGTGACTCCCCACACCTCCCTTACTTTGCTCAGCTGCAGAGGCAAAGGATCCACTTCCTTCTATGGTGGTTTTATAGTTGGAAAGTTGTTTTAGATTATCTGACCACAGCCTTCTGCTGCACAATTTACCATAAATCTCCCTGAGTGTTGGCGTGATCTTTCGTTATGTGCTTGGTTGGATGTGGGAGGCACCAGGGCGCATGGAAATCTTGGTGCTGCACCGTGTGTGAGGCACAAGCTGCAGGAGTGTGACCTTGCGCTGGTGCTGTTGTGGCGCTCCCCTTGGACTTACTGTCTGATTCGGGTTCAGTTTACCATCTCAGAGGAGAATGGAGTCAGGTGACATAGACCATTTTTGATGGACTCACCTTTTGAGGGATGAGGCCAAGGGAGAGTCCTAAAGGGAACAAGAACTGTGCTTCTCAAAAATTTTGAAGTTAAAGCCCAAAGCTATGGTGAGTTGAGTTACCAGCCTCCACCATGATAGTGATGAGTTTGGGCTCCCCCTGTTGGACGCTTTGGAAAATAATTATTTGAATTACAGGAAAAATTAAGACCATGGTGGGGGGCAAAAGACAAAAAAATCTTTATTGAGAGTTTATTATATATTTGGTATTTTATTTAGGCATCACATTTTATCCTAAAATAATCCTATGTGGATTTTAGCAATCATATTCTGCGGAGCTGGAAACTAAAATTTGCCCAAGTCACATAAGGATTTGAACCCAGAGATTCCCCCAACTCCCTAAAATCCATCCTCCTTCCTAGTATTCTGAGTCAAAGGAACCACAGCAGAAATAGCAAATGAAGGCCCATCCCCCTTCCTTTACTTCCACTGGGTCTGTTGCTTATTTTGTCAAGATGTCTCAGGAGTCCAGGGATGCTTTGCTCCAGGGATTCCCTCTGAACCTGTGGTGTGCTGCAGCTAGCTCAGATCTACTGATCAGAGTAACAGAAAAATATTCAGGAATTTTGCAAGCTGGTTGTAAAACTGTTGGTAGTCGGAAATCGGTAATGGTGAGAGGGAGTATTTAAATGGTGGAAATTGATTACAAATCCAGGACTTCCCTTGTTGGCAACCTCTTGTGCAGCTTACCAGCATACCACTGTGACTGGACTCACTTCTTCATTTTCTTCTTCTTTTTTAAATTAAAAAAATACATTTTATTTATTATTTCCAGAGAGAGGGGAAGGGAGAGAGGCAGAGAGGGAGAGAAACATCAATGTATGGTTGCCTTTCACCTGTCTCCAGCTACAGATCTGGCTGGAGACCTGGCTTGCAACCTGATTATGTACCCTGACTGGGAATTGAACCAGCAAACTTTGGGTTTGCAGGCTGGCACCAATCCACTGAGCCACCAGCCAGGGCCATGGATTCACTTCCGAGTTTCTAAATGCCTCTGACTGAGCATTAATGTTGAGGCCCTGAGTGATTGCTAAGGACTACAGAATTTGCCCCCAGGGGTCACAAACTTTCAGCTGCAGGCTGAGGAAGAAAAGGTACCTATTGAAAAATGAAGTGTGTTCGCATGGGCCAGAGAAAAGAGGATATAGAATTGATTATTCACATATGAACAAAGTACCAATGTCTTTAACCATAGGGATCTTGAGAGACAGGTTGTGGCTTCTCATTCGAATCCTTTTCTTTTGAAGCAATGGAAGAAGAGGTGCAATTCACGTGGAAACCAAGAGTGCCCTGGATAGGAATGGGGCCACTGCACAACACAGAAGAGGGAAGTTCTCATCTGTAGAAGGAAAGATGACTTTGAGCCTTGAGGTCTGGGGTGGTAAGCAGTTTGTGGGCCACATTTCTGACCCACATACCTGCCAGGTTACCCAGGGCTACAGGGGTTTGCCCTGAACTGGATAGCTCTAAGTGCCAGGGGCCTAAATTCTCCAAATCTGGGAGCTTCGGGTAATGTCATTTGACTACTAGAATCAGAGCCCTTCCTCCGCTGGTTGAGATATGAAAACAGCTACCTCCTATGATAAAATAAGAGGTACATCCTTGGGGTGGGGTGGGGGAGGAAGCATTGTCATGGGTGAGGAAAGGACTTTCCAGCTTTGCCACATCAAGAGGTGTCCCCATTCTAGTTGCAGCTGAAGCCATCTGTCAGACTTCCCTAAAGGCCTAGAGAAGAAAAGGAAACAAAGAATTGAGCAGCAAGTTACAGATAATCTGGTTTTTTCCAGCCCACAGGTGATGGCAGGTCCTGTTCTTCCCTCCTCCTGGCCTGCTGCCTCCCTCTCACAGAAACTCTGTGAGCATGAGGGGAGAAGGTTAGACACACGGATATTTCTACCCCTACCTAATTAAGGCTCCCTTTCTAGTAGTTCCAGGTTCTGCCTGAGTGCCCACCTCATCTCTGCCTACCAGTTGCCAGAACATCCACCTCTTTCAGAGATTACATTGACTGCTAAGTATTGACCTTGTCATATAACAACTGGAAAGCCACTGATTTCAGGTGACCCCTATCCAGTGAGGGATGCACTGGGGGTCTTGTCATTTGTTCCCAGTGTTGTTGACTCTAAATGCCCGAACTGGATAGGTGTATACAGGAAAGAGCTGTGAGAATGATGTGACATTTGGAATTAGCCCTTCTACCCTCTGGTACAGCTCCCAGGCCAGGTGGGCATGGGGAGAACTTACAGGTAAAATAGACACCAGAAGGTGTGTACAAAAGAAAGGAAGCTTGAACTCAGAAACTGCTGGGTTTCTGTTATGTAGAGGTTGGCACCTAGTGGCACAGAAACTGATAACTGGTTGGAGTACCACCTTCTCTAACCTCTGAGAGAGCCTGCTTTTTTTTTTTTTCTTTTTTTTTAATGTTAACAATTTATCTTTATTTATCTCCTGAAAATACATTATAAGTTTTTTTTTTAAACTTTATTGTTGTTGTATTACATCCATCCCCTTTTTGCTCCCCTCTGTCCCCCCACCCACCCACCCATTCCCCCCAAAGTCAATCCCACCTGTTGTCCATGTCCATGGTTCCTTTATACTAGGTTCTTGTCTAAGCTTGAGAGAGCCTGCTTTTAGTGCTGGGTCACCTCCATTCATTCAACAAATATTCAATAAGTTTCTCTTGAGGTGTCATCCCAGACACTGGACATACATTGAATGGGACAGCCATCTTGCTCCCATGGAGGTCACAGGACAATGGGATGAAGGACAAGGGAAAGTAATTAAAGGGTGCTGGGTGTTATGGAGCAAAGTGCAGGGTGTACCTCCAGGTGCTATGAGCAGGACTGAAGATGGGAGAAAATGGGGAGGGGGAGGCAGGGGGTGGACAGACACGTGTGCTAGAGCCAGTGTCTGGCTGGGGAGGCAGACAGGTTAGCTGAAAGGATGGAGGAATGTAGCTGAAGAAAGGGGTTGTGTGTAGGAAGGGAAGTTCAGCCTTCTTTAGCTCAGTTTGCAAACAGCTTTCATAAAACTTCTGATGCTCTGATTAATGATAGCTAAGAGTGCATTAGGGGCAACTGATCAGTAGAACAAGGTTTGACCTACATTCCTTTCCACTTAGGATTGAACCCTGAGTCTACCACTTACTAGCTGTGAGAACCTGAGAAAGCTGCCTGCCTTTCTGATGTGCCTTGTTTTTTGTAAATTCGATCTTCCAGCATTGTGAAGATAAAAGACAATGTACAACTATATATTGTAAATTGAATATTATAGCATGCCATAACATTAATACTAGAACTATTACTATAGTATAACTATTATATAAATTATATAATAGTATGTATCATATATAGGATAGTATTATATATGTAGTGTGCTACTATATATAATACATATTACATGTAGTATAGTATAGCTATAACTATTTGTATAATTATAATACTTGGTAGTTATTGTTATTATTTATGTACAGTACATCAAGCTTATATCCAAAAGGACTTTGATGGGTACAAGGGCTAAACATGATAAATCTGGATATTGTTAAACAAGAGTAAAATAATACATCAAGTAGGAAGGGAAGGGAGGTTGTGCATGCAGTGCTAGTAACATCTGTGTAAAGAGGGTGAGCCCTTGGAAAATGAGTCAGAGGCCTTTCCTGTTGCGGAGTTGGCTCTCTGCTTAGCATGTTGGCTGTTTTTACTGATTTCCGTCTCTCAAGACATTTTGTTTCAAGGAGCTCAGAATTTTTAAAACTTCAGAATCCATTTGTGTTTTTTTAGATGAGAGATACCCAAAAGAAAGGGAGATTGCTGTGTATTCACTCATTGGCCAGGCTTGCCCAAGGAGAACAGACTCTTGACCTTCATAAAAAGTACCAGAAATCTTTGTATGTTTCCAAATGAGATGATACATAAACATCATCCAGATTTTCTGGGCCATTTTCAATTATATTTATGTTGAAAGGCTGCTGCTTCCTATTTATAGTCTCCTAACTGCCAGTTAGCTGCCAATCTGACTTTCACTTGTTTTGTATCTTATTCCATGAGAATTTTTTGACCTGCCTGAAAACATTTCCTGAAATGTATTCTCAAATCTCTTTTAAAATATCTGCATTAATTATAGATAAGAAAGATGGGCTGCCATTAAGATTTACCCCAACTATTTTTTCCCTTTTATCTCTTCTTTTCTTTTTTCCTCCTTTACAAATCCTTATGCAGAGGGCTGACTTTGAATGGATCCCAGCAAGGGAGCTTGCTCTGCTATATATGAAACCCTGACAGAGAAGAAGGTCATCTACAAATGGTTTAGTGTCAGGCTCCCTGGGAATGTGTGGTGTGTGATGGGAGAGGGGGCAACCACCTTTCCAGCTGCACCCTGTTTCCTGGGATAAGAAAGATTTACCCCAATTTATATTTCTTAAACACTATTACTTTCTCAGAATTCTTCACATTTTCATTACTTAAAAAAACTATATTTTATTGATTATGCTATTACAGTTGTCCCAATTTTTCCTTGTGTGCCTCCTTCCACTCAGCACCCCCACTCCTTCAGACAATCATCACTTTCTTGTTCATATCCCTAAGTCATGTGTATAAGTTTTTTGGCTACTCCATTTCCTATACAGTACTTGACATCCCCATGGCTATTCTATAACTATCTATTTGTACTTCTTTTTAAATTTTATTTTATTATTATTTTTTATTTGTATGTCTTAATCCCCTTACCTCTTCACCATTCCCCTATAACTCCTTCCCATCTGGCAACTATCAAAATGCTCTCCATGATTCTGCCTCCCTTCTTCTTCTTCTTCTTCCTCTTCTTCTTCTTCCTCTTCTTCTTCCTCTTCTTCTTCTTCTTCTTCTTCTTCTTCTTCTTCTTCTTCTTCTTCTTCTTCTTCCTCCTCCTCCTCTTCTTCTTCTTCCTCCTCTTCTTCTTCTTCCTCCTCTTCTTCTTCTTCCTCTTCTTCTTTGTATTATTTACTGATTATGCTGTTACAGTTGTCCTAAATTCTGTTCCCTTTGCTCCCCTCCACTCAATCCCCTCATTCCCTCCCACAGTACCACCCCTCTTTAGTTCATGTCCATGGGTTGTACATATAAGTTCTCTGATTTCACCCTTTCCTCTATTATTTTTATCTTCCCCATGTCTATCTCATACCCACCAACCATGTTTCCTAATCCCTGAATCATTTCCCCTTTTTTCCCCATTCCCCCTCCCAGCTGATAACCCTCTCAGTGATCCCCATACCTACGTTTCTGGTCTTATTCTGGTTGTTTGCTTGGTTTGTTATATGTTTGGTTGTCTCTCTGTTGATGATGCCATCACTGACTCATCCATGATTCCATTAGGGGTTGCAAATGATGATGTTGGAATTCTATTATTGCATCCTTCATTTACTAGCTGAACTACTTCTGTAAGAGAAATCCCTCATCAGCCATGTGGTCAGGCATGGCTCCTCTAGCAAAGGCAAGATAAATGTTGATTTCTCTTTATTACCAGTTTTTAAATTACTATTGAGTTGACTGTCTAGAACCCTTCCAAAGTGCCCAATTAAGAGCTTGTTATAGCCCTGGCTGGTGTGGCTCTGTGGAATGAGTGCCAGACTGAAAACCAAAAGGTTGTCGGTTTGAATTCCAGTCAGGTCATGAATGACAGGGTTGCAGGCCAGGTCTTCAGCTGGGGGCCCGAGAGAGGCAACCAATCGATGTTTCTTTCCCTTTCTTCCTCCCTGCCCCTCTCTCTAAAAGTAAATAGATTAAATCTTTTAAAATAAAAAGCTTGTTATAAAGTCATGGGTTTAAAAATATCTGACACCCTCCAGCCATTATCCTTATGAATGTGCACTGGACCCATCCTTGGCAAGTGAGAGCCTTTGCCTCTGCTGGAGTCTTAAGAGCCTTGGGTAGCTTTGGGAGTTTCTGATATGATGACATCCAAGTAAGTTGTGTACATTTCCTTCCCCACACTGAGAACCAAACATTTCCTCAAGATTTCTATTGATGGGAGATGGCAATTGCAGACTGCACTCAGGGTGCTAGGGATGCTCTTTGCTACTGAGCTGGTCCAGTTTCTAGAGCCTTTTACTGGAAAGGAAATACAAACATCTATGTATATATTTAAAGATAAAATCATCCTTTGTTTATAACATTTTTTATTTAAATAGAGACTCATTGTTTTACATAACATTCTATAGCTTACATTTGCTTTCCTCCCAACCAAATAGCTCTGTCCCGAATACACCAACATTTGCTTTATCTATCAATACACACAACCTGAAAATAACAACTCCATTTGTCACCATTAATTGATTAATCATTAGCCAATTAACATGGTCATAAAACCACTCTTCAGCTTTTTTGTCCTGAGGGTATATTGCACTAGGTATATACAGGGTGCATGTGATACAGCGGCACTAACGTTGCATCTCCTTATTTCATGTGCTTCTTATTAATTTTGGGAAAACTATGTTTCTAAGGTTATGATTTAACATTATTGTTTCAGATGTAAAATATTAAATTCTGAGAGCAACCATCATGTTGAAGGAATACGATGTTGGAGCAACCATAATTTCTGGACTGCATGCAGGATGAACTGTTAAGGAAATTTCAGACTTCAATAACATCCCTTTATGTACAGTAGACAACATGAAGAAGGTGTATGATGCTGATCCTGATGTTGCCACATCAACAAGGAAAATGCATAAAGTACACAAGGATCACATAAGTCCAGATATTGTACACAGAATCCAGGAGATCATCCATGAAGATTCAGGATATTTACCTTGACGCTTTGAGAGAAGTAGTTGTACTGTGGATGAAGCAAGTCATAAATGGATGTCATTTTATCTTCCAACAAGATGGTGCACTAGCAGGTAACATCAAAAAGGTGCAAGAATGTCTCAGTGTCAATGTTCCTGAATTCTGGTCAAAGGAAATCTGGCCGCCTAGTTCACCAGATGCAAACCTTTAGGCTATTATGTACACAGCATTTGTGAGGGAGAAATTAATAAATAACCTCATTCCAATAAAAAGGCTGATAAAGCTAAGATTGAAAACATAATGATGTCCATAGATAAAATAAAAAAAGTTAATTAAAGTGTGCTCAAGATTCCAAAGTCAAATTAAGTCTATTATTGCAGTAAATGGAGATTTTTGAATAATTTTAAAAATGAATATGTTTATATGTTTACATATAAGAATAAATTTATTTCAAAATTAACATTTTTGTGGTGTTATTTACTTTACTAAAATTTTGCCAATTTACCGCACTCATCCTATAAATCTAGTCAAATTACTGTAGTTTAAAGTTGAAGTAGTTCTCTCTGTGATCATGCCACTAACTCACTGTGTAGGTAAGTTCTATTGTTTTACTTTGCTTTTGATTTTTAAGGGATGCTCTTTAAGGTTAATTTTTTTGTGTGTAATTATTAAATTTTACATGGTTTCACAGTCAGATCTACAAAACAAGGTGAATCACAGAAACCTAGTTCCTATCCCTAACTTCCTCACTATGTTTCCACTTTCCTTCATTGTTAGCCATTTAAAAAGTGTTTGGCCCTGGCTGGTGGCACAGTGGATAAGGCACCAGCCTGCAAACCCAAAGGTCATTGGTTCAATTCTCAGCCAGGGCAACATAACCAGGTTGCAAGCCAGGTCTCTAGCCAGGTTCGTGGCTGGAGGCAGGTGAAAGGCAACCATACATTGATGTCTCTCTCCCTCTCTGCTTCTCTCTCTTCCCCTCTCTCTGAAAAATAATAAATAAAATCTTTTAAAAAAAAGCTAAAAACAAGTCAAATGTATAAGCCAAACACTTTTATTTTTTTAAGATTTTATTTATTATTTTTCAGAGAGAGGGGAAGGGAAGGACTCAGAGAGGGAAAGAAACATCAATGTATGGCTCCCTTTCACCTGCCTCCAGCTACAGAGCTGGCTGGAGACCTGGCTTTCAACCTGATTATGTTGCCCTGACTGGGAATCCAACCAGTGACCTTGGGTTTGCAGGCCAGCGCCTTATCCATTGTGCCACCAGCCAGGGCTGGTTGTTTCTAGTTTTTTGCTCTTTCAAACAGTGCTGTATGCAAACACTTTGCTATATTTTTGCCAGTGATTTCTTTGGGAATAGAGTCTGAGAAATGGTATTGCTGGATCAGAGTAGAAATGTACTTATAATTTTATTAGATATTGCCAATAAAATTCCCCTCAATAATGGTGGCCCTAGTTTGCGTTACCACCAGGAGTATAATAGAATGCCTGTTTGTCCACAGCTTTGCTAACAGTGTGTTGACAAAGTTCTATTCTTGCTAGTCTGATAGGTAAAAGAAATACTAGCTTTATTATAGTTTTCATTTGTACTTTTTTTTTTTTAAAGATTTTATTTTTATTTCTCACCATTTCCAGTGAGAGAGGAAAAGAGAAAGGCATAGAGGGAGAGAAATATCAATGTATGGTTGCCTTTCACCTGCCTCCAACCACAGACCTGGCTGGAGACCTGGCTTGCAATCTGGTTATGTGCCCTGGCCAGGAAATTGAACCAGTGACTTAAGGTTTGCAGGCTGGCTCCTTATCCACTGTGCTACTAGCCAGGGCTGTACTTTTCTTGTTAGAAGCAAGGTTGATTATCTTTTTATAGGTTATGAAGCCCTTTACATTTCTGTCTGTCTTTTGCAATTTTTAAATTGAATTAGTTGGGATGGAGAAAATTCCCCTTCTCTTCCAGATTCTTTGGCTCGTCTAATAACTACATTGACATAAGGGATTAACAGGAGGAAAACAAATTTAATTATGTATTTAATGGGAGCCCATGAAGACCTGAGACTCAAAGTGATCAAGGTTTCTGTGCCATCCTAAGGAGTGGGAACTGTGGGTTCACTAGGGAGCAGGGTAATGCACAGGAGATGAGAAGTGCAGATGCTTGGCAGTCAGATGTTTGTTATCCCAAGCAGGCAAGTCTTTCAGATAAAAAAAGTCCTCTCTGGTAATAGCTCTCTTTCTGGTATAGGCCCCTAATAAATTCATTTAGACATTTAAGGAAGAGGTCAAAATCTTTTCCTGTGTCTGCTAGGTCTTGATGGCTTTCAGCTCAAAGCAATCCACATGCAAAGTGGCACATTTTGGGGTGGCATACTCTGCCCCCTTTTTCTTTTTAAAGGTATGTTAACAATTTTTCTGCAATATATTTGTCATTTTGTACTTTATTTTTTTTTCTTTCAAAAGGTTTTGCTTTAAAATTTTTAAGTAGTCAAATTGATCAATTTCCCCCCTCAATTGCAGCTAGATTTTTAGCCATAGTTATGAAAGTCTTATATTATACATAGAATTTATTCTTTGGAGTGATTTGAGAAATAGATCAAATTTTACCTTTTTTCATATAGAGTCTCAAATTTGATATTACTGGTCCCCCTGCTCCCCTTCAACTTGAGTTTTTCTGGACATTGTATTCTTTTCTAGGTTTGCCAAAACTGGACATTGGTGAAAACAAACATCTGTTTAACTCACAGCCTTTTTACTTACTGTTTTTCTTTCCTGTATTCTGGGATTTCTACACAGTATTTTTCCAGCAGCTCAAGGGAGCTATGACCTTTCAAGCTTCAGAAAGAGTGAACTAAAGGCCTGTGCAGAGAGGGATTCAATCTGGTCAGGGTCTGTCACCACCAAGGCTAGCAGGCTCTATGTGGGGTGGGGGTAGCTTCACGGGGAGCACTCAGGTGTGGAACATTCAGGAGTTTAGTTTTAGTTGGTGATCCATGTCCTATTTCCATCTACTTCCTACCCTTATTTCTACCTTTCTAACTGGAGAACTCTGGTGGCAGAGAAAGGAGGGGGCAGAGGGGAGCCTCTCTTTCTCTGTGCTCATATAGGACCCAGGGCAGATCCTGTCATTAATACCAACCCCCATTTACTAGATATTTCTACAGCCAGGTGCCAGGTACTTGATAAATGTTTTACAAGGAGTAAATAATTTAATCTTGATCTGTTAGTTGGCCATGGTTGGTATTTTTAGAAGGGAAAATAATAGGAGAACTCAAGAGTTAAAGATTTTAGCCTTAGTTAATAGGCTTAAGTGATTAATGCATGTGGAAAGCTGTTACTCCAGGAACTAGAAGCATGACAGCATGACTCTAGGAGGTCAACAGCAATTTAAATTTTGTGTTACAAGTAATCAAGATGGTATCTGAGCCATTGTGTTCCAGGTAAAATTTTGTTGATCAACAGTTAAAGATGTACTAGTCCCACCCAGGGCACATAAACAGGTTGCAAACCAGGTCTCCAGCCAGGTCCATGGCTGGAGGCAGGTGAAAGGTAATCATACATCGATGTTTCTCTCCCTCTCTGCCTCTCTCCCTTCTCCTCTTTCTAAAATTAATAACTGAAATCTTAAATAAAAAATAAAAAAAGACGTACTAGGGCCTTGGCTGATATGGTTCAGTTGGTTCAATTCTGGTCAGGGTACATGCACAAGTTGTGGGCACAATCTCTGGTTGGGATGCCTACTGGAGGCAGCTGATTGGTGTTTCTTTCATACTGATGTTTTAAAATAAACCTTAACAACAACAACAACAAAAGACTAGGAAAATCATCACTGCACCTTTTATTCAATTAATATTCTTTCCAAACTCTTTACCTACCCTTTCTTCTCCTAATAAACAGATTCACTTGAAATGGAATATTACTATTCCTGAACAGCAAGTAGGATCTTGCTGCCCAACACCACCTTCTAAGAAAAATTCCAGAGGTAATGGTTTGCTGATAAAGGAAAGGAGTCTTTCCTCAAAAACTACATAATTTTGGAATAAGAGTTTTCAATACATTAGTCACTTACACCTATCAATTAAGGCTAAATTCTTTAACATTTGAGTTCTCCAATCATTTCCTCATTAAAAAAAATATTTTTGCAAAAAAAAAAATTTATTATTAAAAAAAGTTTTTTTAATTCATTATCTTTTAGAGAGGGAAGGGCAGGGAGGGAGGAAGAAAGGGAGAGAAACATCAATGTATGGCTACCTTTCACCTGCCTCCAGCTACAGACCTGGCTGGAGACCTGGCTTGCAACCTGGTTATATGACCTGGCTGGGAATTGAACCTGTGACCTTTGGACTCACAGGCAGGAGTCTATCCACTAAGCCACTAGCCAGGGCCTCTTTTTTTTTTTTTTTTTAAGATTTTATTCATTATTTTTAGAGAGAGGGGAAGGGAAGGAGGAAGAAAGGGAGAGAAATATCAATGTATGGTTGCCTTTCATCTGCCTCCAGCTGGGGACCTGGTTGGAGACCTGACTTGCAACCTGGGTATGTGCCCTGACTGGGAATCGAACCAGTGACCTTGGGTTAGCAGGCTAGCACTCAATCCACTGAGCCACACCAGCCAGGACTCCTCTGGGTTTTTTTGTTTGTTTTGTTTTGTTTTGAATTATCTTATTTCTATAAAGTTAGTTTACATATTAAAACAACACAAGGTACAAAAGCTACACAAATTTGGAAGAATGACAGGGTTCTGCCTTGAGCTCCTCCCCTCTAGAATACCTGAAGAAGAATAACCCTGTCACTCTGCCTGGCCAGGCCAGGCCAATCCTAGGCTTTGCCTGGAATTTCTTCTCCCATCCAAAATCCATCCAAAATACTGTGTTTGGGAAATGCAGGCAGCTCTAGCATAACCATCTAGACATCCTTTAGGAAGAGAGCCAGGAAGCCCTTCTTTAATTTCAAATCTCCTGGCTCATAATTCCACATGCTCTGGAGGCATTCAGCTTCTCAGCCAATCCTATCATAGACTATTTACCATTGCCTTGGACAACCTCCTCCTACAGCCCATCCCTATTCCTCCCCAGTGATCTAATCAGATCTCTCTGTACTAATTTCCCCCTTTAAGATTTCAGGACTCTTGTAATCTTACAAAGGCAAATGGTTGAAGGTCTTACTCTTTTATAGCTACTTTCTACCTACTGGCTATGGGCATAGTCCTACTTATCCCTCGGTCCAGAGATTCCTAACATGGAGGGGATCTGCAGTGGAGGGAGGCCTTAACACAAAGAAGAAGTACCTTGCAGAGTCCAGGGTAGTTGTCTATCTCTGGGAAGTGGCATGCACAATGTCTAAAGGATAGCATTGCTGGACAAGTTGGCCTCCTGTTGTACTCTAGAGGTGACAAATTTGGCAAGAGAGTTAGAAAGCACAATTAGAACCATAACCACTAACATGACAAAGCTAGGGACCAATTCTACAATGTCTCAGATTAAGCTATTTACCATTTGGTTGTGAAGGAAAAGTATAAACCATTTACTCTTAAGTGGTTTTGGTTTAGGAAAGATAGGATTTTGCAGTTAATTAGATGGCTGTAAACTGCTTGGCCATTACCAATCTACTCAGTGTTGTAATTCTACTTGTCCTGACTTAACTGGCTTGTCTCACATCCATACAACCAATACAATGGCATGAATAAATCTCAAAAATGTTTTTCTGACCAAATTAGCTAGGCATAAGAGTACATATTATATGATTCCATTTATACAAAATTCTAGAAAATTCAAACCTAATCTATCCTTTTTCTTTTCTTTTTCTTTTTAATTTTGGGCATTCCCTTCTCCAAAGGCCCTCCTCCTTGCAATAGGCACATCAGTTGGCACCTAGGGGGTCATTCCTCCTTCCTTTAGGGTCCTGTTTCCTCCTTTGGCCTTGCCACCCTATTTCTAAGAACACCCTGGCCTGCTTTACTTTCCTTGCTTCTCAGATATTGTAAACTTTAA
This sequence comes from Noctilio leporinus, assembly GCA_004026585.1. Lineage (NCBI taxonomy): Eukaryota > Metazoa > Chordata > Mammalia > Chiroptera > Noctilionidae > Noctilio > Noctilio leporinus. The sequence goes on from PVIW01014769.1 coordinate 19,875, forward strand.
AGGCTACTAGCTGAGAAAGATTTGTTCCCAATGCCCCATCTAACCTTTGGAGTTTTCTTCTAATACCCAGGGCACTTTGTCCAATAAAAGTCATGTTTACCACCTTCACATTTTCTGGTGCCTTTGGGTGATCATCAGGGTGCTTTCTATAGGCCTGATAGATCCTCTCTAAAAATTCAGGAGGATCTATGTGGTCTTTGTTGAATAACCAGTATCATATTGAGGTTGTTTTGCTTGAGCAACCAGTTCTTAAGCCCTTCCAGTTTACATTTTCTGTTCCAGGAAGGCTATGCCCCAACCATGTGGGTTCTAGTTAGGCTCTGTCAAGAGAATTGCCCCAGTTGAGTTGGTGGGCCCATCAGGATTCTCTTGGTGGAGATGTTGGGTCTCTTTATTAGCCCTATTTATAACCAGCCACCTCTCATCACAATTAGCAAGATATTTAGGAGAGTCTGTATATCAGCCCAGTTTGGATGATGAGTGGCATAAATGGAGGTGATAAGATCTGCCATTTGCCCTGGCTGGTGGCTCAGTGGGTAGGCACTGGTCTGCAAACCCAAAGGTCGGTGGTTCGATTCCCAGACAGGGCACATAACCAGGTTGCAAGAAAGGTCTCCAGCCAGGTCCATAGCTGGAGGCAGGTGAAAGGCAACCATACATTTGATGTTTCTCTCCCTTTCTGCCTCTCTCCCTCCCTTCTCTCTCTAAAAATAATAAATAAATAAATCTTTAAAAAGAAAGAAAGATCTGCCATTCTCTGAGGATGTTCCCTATATGAGTGGCTGGAATTCTTTTAATTCAGTAAGTCTGAAGTGGAGAACAGGGTAGGAGACCAATGGTAGCCAACAGGATGACTTTGCTGATTTATTCCACCTATAGGATATTACCTTAAAGGAAACTGCCTTGCTCCAGCTTGGATGGTCCCTGACCAAATATGATGCCTGGATGGTTCTTTGAGGGGAGACTCATCCCTCATCATACAGGGGTGAAGCCTTTGCCTCTGTTGTCTCTACTTCAGGGGCAGCTTGTAAAGCAGGCTATGGTGAGAAAGCTCCTCTTGCCACCAACCCTGGGTCCCCTGAGTTCAGAACATTGGTGAGGTTTACCTCCTCATTATCCCTTTCTTACTGTGTCTTACTATTGGGAAGAGGCTTTGAGGCCTCTTCCTTTCTCTGTACCATCAAGTGATTCTGTCCCAGGAGAAATCCTATTATGCAATGACATAAGCTCATTGATGTAGTGGATTTCATTCTACCTGTCTAACTGTTGTCAATACTGTTTCAATTTCATGATGGTAAAATAACTTAGGGAGCCATGCACAGACCACCTTTCCTTACAATCCAAAACATATGTAGGCCACACAGCATTATAGTAATTAATCAATATCTCCTTGGACATTGGGCAATAGCAGTGCATACTGCAGTCTGCCAAAATCTTACTCAGTTGGCTTCCTCTAGGAGCCAGCATAGAACTGCCCATCCTGGCCCATACATACAGGTCAAGAGCTATATTTTTTTCTAAGAGAAAAATCCAAGAAACTTGAGAACATATAAACAAAGCTGCTTCCATGACCCCATTATTCCAGAGTACTTCACTAGCAAATCTTCTGCCTACCAATCTCATAAACCATGGTTCCCACACAATACCTTGCCCAAAGCAGTCCTCACCTTGACTTCATTTCATGCCCTTTTCCCAGACCCATTTCCCTTTCACCAGCCAGATGTGTTTAAGTGGCTGATGCTTTGAGAAGATGTGTAGAAAAATTCCTGGAGGCTGGGAAATCCCACAGTCTTACTCTTGGGATCAACCCACAGGCAGCTAGGGTTCCACCTGGGTCATCATTTTTGTTACCAAAGAGCAATTGGAGTCCTGCTGCCTGCTGCCATGCTCTAGACAAAATTCCAGAGACAAAGGTTTGGTGATAAAGGAAAGAAGTCTGTATTCAAAAGCTTCACAATTTTGGAGTAACGGTTTTCCACATGAATTAGTCATTAGGCCTATCAAGGCTAAACTCTTTAACTCTTTAGTTGCAGCTTTAATTACATAAACTTGTCATTTAAGACTAAATTCTTTTTTTAAAAAAAGACTAAATTCTTTAACACTTAAATTCTACCATTCCCCTTCTGTTTTTAGTTATCTATTTTTTAAAATTAATTAATTAATTAATTTTTCTCTTAGTTTTTTTTCTTTTCCCGTTTTCTTTCTTTCTTTTTTTTTTTTTTTTACCATTTTTTAAAATT
>PVIW01014770.1:0-22145 GCA_004026585.1 Noctilio leporinus
TCACCAACACTGACATGGATGAAATTGTCCAGCTGCTCACAGCAAGAATATATGTTTCCTCTCCAGCACCTAGTATCTTTTGCCATATGAGTTATCCTAGTGTCTTAAGATCATGACTTTAAGACTTTAAGACATGATAGTGGATTCAAGTAAAAAATCCATTGTTAATAGTTGCTTTTTGGAAATTAAACATGGGATTCTGTTCTTTAGCTTTGTTTTTTTTAATTGTTTTTGTTTTTCTGTTTTTTGTTTCTACTTCATCGTTCTGTAGCCAGGTTGAAGTTTGAAGACAAATTTATTCCAGATAAATCTAAGCATGGAAACAAACAGTGCCTTTTAATACATAATGATGATCATGACTGCACTGAAACAATTAATAAAAATGCTTGACATAGAGCAAAGCAAATGTGCTCAATAGTGAATAACAGAAGCCTGGAAAAATTTGTATTTCAATAAATATGATCTCATCTTTAAGTGAAACCTAATGAACAAAACAAACAAATGAGCAATAGAGAACCAGAGACATGGAAATAAGGAACAAAATGACGAGAGGGGAGGTGGAAGTGGGGGGATAATGGGGAAAGAAGTAGATGGGTCTAGTCAAGGAATAAGTATAAAGGACACATGGACATGGAGAACAGGTTGGGGATTGACTATGGGAATGGGCATGTGGGTGTGGCAGGGGAAAGCAATGGAGAAAAATTGGGACAACTCTAATTGAACAATAGTAAAATAAAAATAAATCAATAAAATTTTCCAAAGAAATAGAACCAATAGTGAGTGAGCGTGTGTGTGTGTGTGTGTGTGTAGAAATGGAAAGGGAGAGAAAAATTTTTTTAAAAGATGTTATTTATTATTTCCAGAGAGAGAGGAAGGGAGAGAGGCAGAGAGGGAGAGAAATATCAGCAGCTTTTCGCCTACCTCCAGCTGGGAACCTGGTTGGAGACCTGACTTGCAACCTGGTTATGTGCCCTGGCTGGGAAATTGAACCAGCAACCTTTGGGTTCACAGGCCAGCGCCTTATCCACTGAGCCATCAGCCAGGGCTTGGAGAAAAAAAAAATTATTTTGATTTTTGAGTGTGCAGAGGTTAGTAGCTAATGGCCAGAGAAGAAAAAAGTCAGTATTTGAGTCTGAAGGCAGTCAGCTGGCAGAATTCCTTCTTCTTGGGGAACTTGGTCTTCATCTCTTAAGGATCTATTAATTGGATGAGTCCTACCCACATTATGGACTTTATTCAAAGTCTACTGCCTTAAATGTTAATCTAATCAAAAATATTTTCATAGAAATTATCTAGAATAATATTCTATATAGTCATATCTGTTTTACATGCTCACTTTTATTTGCAGAATATATTTAGTGGGCATAATCAACTCGCTAAAAGATTATGATTCCGTTAATTCAAAAGAAAGAGAACATGTATATTGAATAGGAAACTGTGCACCTTGACTGATATTTTAGAAGAAATTATTTTATATGTTAGCTTCTTTGCTGAGCATTTTGTGCACATTATCTCATGTATTCTTCAAAACAGCCCTAGAAAATAGGAATATTTATAATTATCCTCACTTAGAGAGAGAAAAGCATAATCTTAAAAACTTTTAAGCATCTGGGTCCAGTTCACACTCATACTAAAGCACACCTGGAAACTGGCTGTGGAACCTTTTGCCAGCCCCACTTTGTTTTATGGCTGTTATTTCTCTTCAGGCAATTGACCATTTCTCTTCATTCCTGTGGTTTGTATTAGTAGGATCATATGCCCTTTGTTCTTAAACTAAAAACCACGGAGTCAAAAGAATTATTCTACAACTTCTAATTTCATATAAAGTAGTAACCTTAGCAATTGTGCTCTAAATATTCACTTAAATTAAGTATATAATATTAAATCTCTTCTATTCATTATCTCAAATTATTTCAATTGAATAAAATTAGTCCAATGATGCTATTTGTTCCATAATTTAATAAAATAGCAAATAAATTGTTTTTATGCATGAAACTCGCCTGTTTAGCCTTCTATTTCCAACCCACATGTAAACACCTACTCATTTTGTGCCTACATATATGAGCCATACTTTCCCAAGTGATTAAAACCACTGAGAAAATTAATGGCTCTTTTTAGTCATAACACTGTTAGTCTGAAGCCATTCTTAATTTTCTTCTTTGCTTTATCTTCAGCACAACAAACCCTCTTGCTCACTTTCAGTATCCTCAGTGTTCCGCCCTGAGCTGGCTTCCCTCTTGTTATAAAGTATGAGTGAGAAGGTCCCACATTGTATGCTCATTGATTCTGAGGGGCTCATAATAAAGTTCCTATATTCATTCCGTAAGACCCTTTAGGTATCCCTGTATATGTTGCAATGGATAACAGATTTTATTATTTTAATTAAACTTGTCGCAGATTTTGTTTTTCTACTTGACCGGCACTGTAGCCCTCTGGACTTGAGTTTTCTTCCATTAATGCTACTGATCCTAATTTGACTCTGCTGCTTTGCTGCCTGCAAAGTCTAACAGCTAGTGCACCAATAGAAAGAGAGCTCCAATCATGCAGTTCTAGCAGTTAGAATGTGGCTGCCTGAAAGTCAGTTATTTCCAAAGGACATGCAATTAATTCCTCCTTGTTTTTCTTTTCCAGAAGCTTCTAAGATTTCCTTTAATTAACTTCTAAATGGTTACTATAAAGTGGCTGTGTTTTAGACTAGTCCTCTTCTCATATTGGATTCCTGACTTTCTGCGTAAACCCCTCTGCCTTTAATACAGGCTAAATCTTCCTTCCAGATGGTCAGCATAAACTCAGCACTTCTTACACAATGCTACAAGCTCCTCAGCCCTCTCTGCTGAACACATAAGCAGTTCAATAGCCATCATTGATATTCCCATCTCACTGGTGGAAAGATGGCAGAGGTGACTAGAATCTTGAGATCATGTGTTTTTTCCAGGTGTTAAAGCTGTCACAGATTCAAAGGGAATTATGCAAATGGATGCTTCCAATTAAATACATACTCTCTTTAAACACTTGAGGACTTGACTCAACTGTGACCTTAGCACATGGGGATGAAAGACATATAGGAAACAAGGTCTTTATTTGCCCTTAACTTGACCATTTTTTCTTAGTATTATATCCTAATACTAGCAATTGCATTTTATAGAGAAAAGGGGAGGGGGGAGGCTGGTAAGGTGGAGACCTCACCAAAGTACAAACCAGAACTATCTTAGGTAGCCTAACCTAGTACTTTTTTCATAGGAGGAGTGTTGTCTTAAATTGTAGACTGAACAAGGCCAATCTTCCCACACAAACTACACAGAAAGAAACAAAGAAATAGGAAGACTTCTCACAAAAAAGAAATAACAGCACTGACATCAACAAGAGGCCATTGTGTTCTCTGTCACCCCACACAGATCCTTTTTATCAGCACTTCAATCTGATAATGACTGTGCCCTTGAATTTGGCATGAACACTCACTATAATGTTCAGGACCAGAATATGTGTTGGGGTGAGGTAGGGAGTGTTTAATGTGGAGTAGATGATAATGTTGGGGTTATAGAACCCTTTTTAAGTTAAATACAGCTCTAGATTTTATCCCCAGAAAAATACCTTCCTGCCTTTCAACTGCACCTTTGATTTATTTTAGAGAGTCAATACACCCAAGAAGCTCAATCACAGCTTTCTAATTGAGAATTTTTGCTTTGATAAACACAGTGTGCCACTGACAATAAGATATGTCAGCTTTCTGCTCCAGGTTCTATTGTCAGCTGAAACTGACAGCAATTTTTCCAGAAACTCTGTCCAGCTAGATAGTTAATAGCATCTCATTAATTTTATCAATTCAGTTAAAGTCATAATTAGGGTTGTATGATGGAGTCAGTTATGATCTCTTTTAATCAACAATGTTTTTATAAATTTTAAGGCAGAGGTCCCCAACCCTGGACCACAAATAGAAGACAGTACCACCACCACCAGTGGCCTATTAGAAACTGCACTTCACAGCAGGCTAGTAAGCCAAGCATCCCTCTCATTACCGCCTAAGCTCAGAGGGTCCCTGGTACCAAAATGGTTGGGGGCTGCTGTGTTAGGGTACATAGGGAATTTCTATGACAGTCTCCCAGATCAGCAGCACAAGTCTCTTTGAAAGCTGTAGAATCCTGAAGATGAGAAAACAAATAAGTGTGTGTGTGAGTGTGTGTATGTGTGAAAGAGAGAGAGAAAGAGACTGTGTTGCAGAGTTCTCTAGAAGAAGGCATATTTGATGCATAAAACCAAGCATCCAAGTCTTTCATCTGGTTATTATAATATTAGGATACTAATTTTTAGTCCAAGTAATTCTAATGACTAAACAAATAATATACCTGGTGTAAAAAAGGTACTTGGTATATGCTCAGTAAATTTTATAACATAATCACTATACACTGGGTTGATATACCATCATTATAAGGTCTTCACCTTATAATCACAAGGTGGTGGTGCAGAGATAAAGATCAGAAACACAGGTCAATTACTGTGTGTGTGTGTGTGTGTGTGTGTGAGAGAGAGAGAGAGAGAGAGAGAAGGAGGGAGGGAGGGAGGGAGGGAGGGGTAACACTTCATCACTGGATTCTACCTACATTTTTGTGGGGACATTAGGTGGAATATGTAAAAGAAATATAGATCACACTCAAGGATACTTAAGTATCCTCCTATAGAGGAAAAAAAACCTTAAAATTATCATCCCTGTTACTTCTACTTCTCCACATGTACATTTATGGATACTAATTAAATGCAAGCTTCCCTCCTCAGAATAGGTCTATAAAAGAATAGAATGTCTACCTGACCTGGAAATCATCTGAATCAGCATTTCCCAAACTCACATCCTTAGTCTTGTCACTATGAGAATTTAACAAATATACACACTAAAAATTAAACTGGACAGTTTGGAAAATTCCAATTTTTAAAATTGAATGCTACCTTGAAATCACTAATGTGCTAATTAGCATTGTGATAGATGTAGCATTGTTTCACAAAACTTAGTTTAGTGGGAGGATATTTCAGTTGTGATAGTCTACCATCTTATTTTTCACCAAGTATTTAAAGTTAATGTATAATATCTTTTGTTTACAGTTAGAGATGGCACAGCAGAGTGCTTAAGCACCCAACCCTGAAACCAGACTGGTTGGCTTTAAATTTTCACAACACTTTTTTGATGTGATATCTTGAACAATCATTTAACTTGTCTTTTAGCCAAAAGTCAACCTCTCTTCCCTCTCTCCTTCTCTCAGTTTTCTTATTTGTAAAATGAGATTGAAAATACTACAAAACTCATAGGGTAGTTATGAAAACCAAATGAGATAAAGTTTATAAAGCACTTAGACTAATGCCTGGCATACAATAAGTGCTACATAAGCTATAGTCTTATATATAATGATAAATTACATGAAGAAAAATCTGTGTAAAATACAAGTTGTATAAGCAGTTTCTTCCTTTATTTAGGCTTGTTCAGCATACATAAAACTTTATTAAGAGTTTTATAATTGCCATATTTTTCCATCTCAAGTTAAAAAATATAAAAGAAAAAAGCAAAATAATTTAAATCTTAGAGAAATGATGGCATGTTTTGAATAGACAAGAGTAAATAGTATATACTACATTCGGGGATGGGTTTTGAGCAGCCACATCTCCATATACAACTTCTATATAGAAATATGAGTTAGGAAATATTATAACTATTTTAAAGGTGAGCAATTTGAAAAAGAGAGAATTTAGATAATTTGTCTAAGCACATGCTTCAATTATTTGGCAAAGCTATATTTGAACACAGGCATGCTTGCTCAGGAATTCACTCTCTAACCACTACATTTTTAGTTTAAACTTGCAACATCTCAAGTAACTTTTTTAAAAAAGATTTTATTTATTATTTTTAGAGAGAGGGGAAGGGAGAGAGGCAGAGAGGGAGTGACACATCAATGTATGGTTGCCTTTTACCTGCCTCCAGCTACAGACCTGGCTGGAGACCTGGCTTGCAACCTGGGGAACCAAATCACCTTGTCCACTGTGCCACCAGCCAGGGCTCAAGTGACTGGTTTTAACTACATAGGTTGGCAATGAAAAACTCATTGGCCCAGATGAAATACTACCTTAAAGGCTCTGAAACCTGGACATATTTTTGTTTTACTCTATTTGATATCTCCTTTCCCTGTAAAAAAACAATAATTCTTTGCAGTTGGTCAAGAAAATTCAAGTCTAGATTCCATAATGTATGTTTGATTTTGGCACACATGTTTTGTACCAGGAGTTTATAATAATGTAATTGGAATTTAGATTATAAACTGATATTTAGCATATTTAATTGATATTTTGGTTGTTTCCACATTGTGTGGATGTGAGGATGTTGTAAGGGTATTCTTGGGTGTTCTTAATATTTCCTAAAACTATAGCAAGATGTTGGTAGAAAGAGCAATTTTTTAAGTGCTAAAATGATTTTAGTGAAAAGATATATCAGGACTCAAATATTGATGAAATTCTTGAAATTCCATTCATTCACTTGACTTTTATTGAGATGATCTCTCTCTATATTTATGTATACATGTATACAGGGTGCACACGATCAATTGGAAAAATTTTAGTAAGATAAATAACATACCACAGTCCTGGCTGGTGGCACAGTGGATAAGTCATTATTTTTAAAATTGTTCCAAAAAGTCTCCATTTGCTGTAATAATAGACTCAATTCAACTTGGGAATCTTGAGCACACTTTCATTAACTTTTATTTATCCATGAACATCATCATGTTTTCAATCTTAGCTTTAACAGCCTCTTTATTGGAATGAGGTTATTAACTTTTCTCAAATAGTGCATATATAATAGTCTATAGGATTTGCATCTACTGAACTAGGCAGCCAGGGTTCGTTTGACCAGAATTCAGGGACATTGACACTGAGAAATTCTCGCACCTTTTTGGCTTTATGTGCTAGTGCACCATCTTGTTGGAAGACAAAATGACATTCATTTGCAACTTGCTTCATCCAAGGTACAATTATGTACTTCTCTCAAAACATGAAGGTAAACATCAGTAGTCACCTTCAAGCCTTGTGGAAATGAATGTAGGGTCATGATATCACCTTCATTGTTGACAACACCTAACACCATCACTGTAGCAGGAAATTTCATTTTCATAATAATTGTGACTTCATAAGATTCTCACAGAGCCATCTGTTTCTTCTGGTGACTATTTGGCTCTGCTGAAACTTCTTTTCATTGAAGAAGAAAATCAGAGGATTTTTTTCTTTTGGGATTTTTCAATGTTGTTTGCAGTTTCCTTGCTTTTTTGAAGTGCCTTTCCTTTGTCTGCTGTGCCATAAACTGGCCTCTTCTATGAACATAAGATCTGTATTTGATATCTTCAGCAATAATTTTTCAAACTATTCCATATGACATTTGCATTTCTCTTGCTATGGAGCACATTGACTTTCCTGGATTTTCGTTGATGATTTCCCGGATTCTGTGTACAATATCTGAACTTGTGCAATCCTTGTGTACCTTATGCATGTTCCTTGTTGGTGTGGCAACATCAGGATCAGCATCATACACCTTCTTTACATTGTCAACTGTACATAAAGAGATGTTATTGAAGTCTGCAATTTCCTTAGCAGTTCACTCTGCACACAGTCCAGAAATTATGGTTGTTGTAACATCGTATTCCTTCAACATGACGATTGTTCTCAGAATTTAACACTTTATATCTGAAACAATGATGTTAAATCATAACCTTAGAAACAAAGTTTTTCAAAATTAATAAGCACATAAAATAAAGAGATGCAAATTTATTGACAATATATCATGCACACCCTATATATATAGATAGATAGATAGATAGATAGATAGATATAGATATAGATAGATATAGATATAGATATCATCTATCTAAAAAGTATCAAGCCAATGTCAATATAATTAAAAGTTTGTGAGGCCAATGCTTTTGGGACAGATATGTGTACACATATCCTTATATATGTGTATATATATATATATATATATATATATATATATATATACATATCTTTATATATATGTTATGTATATATAACTTATATGACAGATATATACACATATGTCATATAAGTTAGTACTCAAATTGCTCTAAGCTGATATGTGAGAATATGAAAGTGAATCCTTATTCTTTTAGCTCTTCAGGTTTCTCAAAGAGAACAAGGACTAACTTGGGGAGAGGGAATTCATAGTGTTACATTTTATTTGTTCACATACTTTCCTTCAAAAGCATAGCCCTAATCAATGAACTCAGGTCCAGTCTTTTCTCTGGTGATGCCTAATACTACAGCTCTATCCCTTAACTATACACACTGAGCTCATATAACTTACTGCCTATTCACATGGATGCCATGTAAACACCTTTGACTTAATTTGCTCTAAGCAGAGTAACTGATTTCTCCTTATACTCACAAAGAGTTTTCCTTCCTCAGTCTTCTGCATCTCAAAAGATGATATTACCATTTACTGAGATGCCTAAGCCAAAATCCCAGGACATACATTCATATGTTCCTTTTTTAAAGCTATCATCTCATTGATCTACAAATACTGTCAGTGCTACTTCCACAATATAGCAGAGATCCACCAACCTCTTGTCACTTTTTATTGCTACTACCTTAATCCAAACCATCACCATCCAGCAATAGATTCTCATGTAGATGTTTGCATCACATATGACTTAAACTCCTTGCTTCTACTTTATTACCTGACAATTCTTCACATAGTATCCAAGATGATATGTAATAGCTTCTCAAGACAACAATTCACCATTAATAAAAGATTATACAAGGTTATCTGTCTACTGTTTTTACCATCACTAGAAAAGAATAACATATTGGGGTGGTAAAATTTTTTATTTGATTTTTTTCGGTAAGATAGCTCTAGTAGTGCTTAGTTGTCTTTAACTTCATTTGAAACAATTTTGTTAGATTGTATTGTGATGGCTGTCGTATTAATGTGAATTTTAAAAAATCAAAATTGGTGAATTTTTGTCTAGCCACTTTAATATTTTTTTCCAATATATAGTTGCCTTTCCCCTGCCTCCAGCCATAGACCTGGCTGGAGACCTGGGTTGCAACCTGGTTATGTGCCCTGGTTGGAAATCGAACCAGTGACCTTTGGGTTCACAGGCTGGCACCTTATCCATTGTGCCACCAGCCAGGACTGCCACTTTAATATTTAACATGAAAAAATACACAACATTTTTAGCATATTTGCTTTATTATTTCAAGAAAGAAAGGTAAAACACAACTAAACACAAACACAAAAAAATAAGATTTGTGCAGTGTGTGGAGAAAGTGTTGTGACTGACCAAACATATCAAAAGTGGTGTGCAAAGTTTCATGCTGAAGAGTTCTCACTGGATGATGTTCCACAGTCAAGGAGACCAGATGAAGTAGATAGTGATAAAATCAAGACATTAATTGAGAAAATCAATGTTATATCGCACAGGAGATAGCCAACATACTAAAAATATTCAAATCAATAAAGTTGTGGGTAAAAATGAAAAATGTGTTTTTATAGAAAATATCTAAACAAACTTTTTGGCCAACTAAATAAATTATTTAGAAATGAGTTTCCAAGGAAGAAAGCAGAATTCTTCTAGAATGGGGCTGCTCCTTCTATAGGAAGAGCACAAGGAAATTTGTTAACTGGTTTTATGCTTTAAAAACCCCTGGAAGGAAAGGGGGGAACCTACGTAAGTGTGTTTACCACACATGGCACCCTAACTGCAGTGGCCCAATGACTATTTAATGTAGTTAACATAAAAGCTGTAGAAAACCCACAGCTCATTTATCCTATCTACTTCACTTTACTGTGGGAGAATGAAGAAATCAGAACCAAGAACTGGATCCACTGTTCTCTAGAGGTCACACCTGAATATCTCTATTTTATAAGTTGTTAAAATGCGCTCTATCCTGATTGTCCATTCTACCTCAAGGGAGGAAATGTTCTCTCTACCAGAGGTCAAAGGCAAAGTGGAGCTCTCTAATCCACAGAGAGACAACAGGGGAAGGTATTTGATCATTTTGTGGATGAGATAAAATTTAAATATGGGCCCTGCCTGGTGGAACAGTGGATAAGGTGCTGGCCTGTGAACCCAAAGGTGGCTGGTTTAATTCCCCAGTTAGGGCATATAACCAGGTCTCCAGCCAGGTCTCCAGCCAGGTCTGTAGCTGGAAGCAGGTGAAAGTCAACCATACTTTGATGTCTTTCTCCCTTTCTGCCTCTCTTTATATCCCTCTCTCTAAAAATAATAAACTTTTAAAAAAATTAAATATGGAATATAAAAGGTACAATATTGCTTGATTGGTTGGAACTTTTCTTGGAACTCATGTAGCTTGTGTGGAAAAACAAAACTGGAATTTATTCTATATTGTGAAGTGTTTTGCAAAGTGCAGTGTAGAAATAGGGTAAGATGATTGCTAGTGGTAAAATTATATTCAACATAAGAGTTTTCATACTCTGCTCTTTCTGAGTTTATAAATCAGGATATGAGATAAGATAGGCTTTGAGGAAAATGCAGCAGCTCCTTTTCATGATTAAAAATCCTTCTCTAAATAGCACCTTGAGCTTTTAGCAAGATACTGATGCCTCTAGTATTTAAATTAGAGATTTAGATTTAAGATTTTACTTGGAGTCATGACTAAATGGTATTTACTTTCTGTTATAAAAAATTGGAGTATATTTTCTAAATACTTGTATTCAAATGCGGAGGTTTCAAAGGTAGATGAAGAGCTAAGTGATTACATCAACATTTGGTTTATGGTGCCATACCAGCTTAATCACATACACACCTGAATGAACACTATTTTCCCTGTCAACAGGAAAGGATAGATGGCAAGGAACAGATTGTGTGTCTAGCAAAGTGAGCAAAATCATAGGAAAGGGGGAAAATGGATGTTATAGTCACATGTCCAAAAAGTATTGATTGAATTATAGTATTTATCACTCAAGGTACACAATTTCAATGAGCATTTGTATTCTATGATCGATTAAGTAGGTGAGCCATTCTTCATGAGATTAAAATGAAAGAAAAAAAAAATCATGCTGAGACCATGTCATATAGGATGGTAGTTATTTTTGTCTCCTCAAAATTAACTGGTTGTGTTCCATTATCTAACATGCCTGAATTCTCTCAGTCCATTGTCTATGTAAGGCAGAATGACAAAACTCAAATTTCAAATGCAACCAGAAAATGAATAAAGAGTAGAGAAGGTTTAGCCGGAGAAAATATCACTGTTGGAATATTTTGTAAAATAAGCCTCATTGTCCAAACTGTCAACACAAATAACCAGAACTTGTGGGAAAGACCATGGGGAGAAGAGGAATTTAAATGAATATAATTTCTGTCTTTCTACTGATTATAAAGTAAGTACAAGAAAATCTTTGGGAAGAAAAAAGAGGATCATTATATATTTAAATTTATAGGACTGATTTAATTTTCATCTGTAAATTGAAATAAGAGATCGTATGAATAAATGACAACCTTTGAAAACACTTGGTCAGGATATTATGGAATAGTTATGTTAGAACTGTACCTGGTTAAATCTCTGATAGGTAATCTAGGTATTGATGAAAAAATTTTCCTACTTGATAATATGTTCTATTTCTTAACATACTATTTTCTAAAGTTTTGTGTTTTTTAAATATTAGGTCCATAAAAATAAAATACTGTATGATTCTGGCATGAAAATATAGCCTGTTGTTGTGTGTGGTTCAGAGAAGAATATAGCAATGATATGAGCAATGGTGATTGGGATTATCTGTTAATGGCCTTTCTATTAAGTAAAGGCTAGATTCTTGAAAGATTGACAAGTATAAGCTTTGAGATTCTTTTTATTGTAATAAATATATGTATTTAAAATAAACCCTTGGTGCCAGCCTGTGAACCCAAAGGTCTCTGGTTTGATTCCCTAGCCAGGGAACATAATGAGGTTGCAAGCCAGGTCTCCAGCTAGGTCTGTAGCTGGAGGCAGGTGAAAAAGGCAACCATACATTGATGTCTCTCTACCTCTCTCCCATCCACTCTCTCTAAAAATAATAAAATCTTTTAAAATAATAATAATAAATAAATAAAAGAAACCCTTGCTCTAGCCAGGTAACTCAGTTGGTTGGAACATTGTGCAAATATGCCAAAGTTGGGGGTTCTTTTCCTGGTCAGGACACATACCAATGAATGTATGAATGGGTGGTACAACAAGTAGATCTCAATCTCTCTCTCTCTCTCTCTCTCTCTCTCTCTCTCTCTCTCTCTTCCTTCCTCTCTAAAACCAATTAAAAAATTTTAAACTAATAAATTAAAACAATCTTTAAACAAGTTATTTAATTCAATTGCCCAGTACATTGATTAGCTACTGAGCACAAGTTATAGGTTTAAATTTGCCAATTTTATATTTAAAGTAACATAAATATAATAGATTTGAAAGGCAGAATTTGGATCAGTTATTTGTTATACTGCATCAACTCTTTATAGACTCAGTTACATTCCAGTTTGAAATAACTATGGCAATGAAACCTGTCATTACAATTTACAGACTTTCACTGGTAGGTGGTTATATACAGTACATATTTTTTCACCATCATGGTGTATAAGAATTTACCACTTGGATTTTCCTATGTTTTAGTTTATCTATACAATAATACTTACAAGTTATCTGTATTCATATTGATAGTGTGTCTCTTTTAGTTCTTGGGGAAATTCTTGGTACCAAAAAGCAGACCTGCATTTAGGAAATGCAAGCTCTTATATAAGATACGTGATTTTGGGGGATACAGTTGGAGCTAGAATAGTGGCAATCTACTCCAATTTCTTGGTATACATTTTGTAGTCTCCTCATCTTCACACTAGGGCATTGTTTCCTTTTGCTGGAAGAAGAGAGGACAGTTTTACTGATTTTTCATGTTCAAGTTGAAATCAGGTAATAAATATCCAGATTGCAGCTATTGTAACCATATCCCCAGAGCTGCCAAGATGGACTTCTTAGTCATTATTTCCTGTGGGAAATATGAATCTCATGTATACATTTAAGTTATGCATATTTTCCCCAGAGTTTATTCATGTTTACATTTATTTATCTTTTTAATGTCTTTCAGTAAAAGTTTGTGAAGTTTTACCAAAAGTTTATACAGTTGATTAAGTTTGTTATCTAAGTTTATAGTTTTTGTTTCTCTTTTGAATGGATTTTCATTTTTCTTTCATTTTTATTTAGTTATTGTTGAAAGTTTCTAATATTTTAAAAGATAGTTTTACTCAAATCTGATAAACTTTACTTAACTAATTCTCTTGATTTTTTCATGTTGACAGTCATATCTTCTAGGATATCTAGTATAATGCTCTATGGTAGAGATTTTAACAGATATTTTTGCTTCCTCTTTGTCTTTGAATATAATGGAATACACAAAGATTCACAATTAAAAAATTTTTAGCTAATGCTGTTTGTCAGGTTAATGACTATCATATCTAAACATGCTCTGCTAAGATTTTATTATAAATGTTTTAATTTTTTAAAACATATTTAGTACATATTAGAATGATCAATTTTTAATTTTATCTATTAGTGGCATACATTATGTTATTTAATTTACTAAAATGAAATAAGTGTGTACTTCTACAATATGATTACTTGGTTAGGATATATATTTTTTAAACACTGTTAAATTAAACAGTTGAATTTTTCGTTCAAAAACATTTACTCATTTTTTTTTGTGTGTGTGTGTGTTTTAAAAAATTTTATTGTTGTTGTTTTACATCCATCCCCTTTTTGCTCCCCTCTGTCCCCCTCCCCACCCACCCATTCCCCCCCATTTACTCATTTTTTAGGTTTGGAAGCTTTGTGAAATAAGAAAATTTTATTACATTTTTAAATAAGAAGAAAATGCATAATATTGATAAAGAGTGTGCATAATATTGAAATTGCTGTTTAGCAAAATTTAGAAAGCATATGCCTTTAATTTCATTATTTTCAGAAGAGGAATAAATTATTTTTTAAAAAGTTTTTTTATATTATGAATTGGACTAGTCAGGTGCATGTGTTTGTTTATTTTATTTTATTTTTTAGACTTTATTTATTATTTTTAGAGAGAGAGGAAGGGAGAGAGGCAGAGAGGTAGAGAGACATCAATATGTGGTTGCCCTTCACCTGCCTCCAGCTAAGGGCCTAGCTGGAGACCTGGCTTGCAATCTGGTTATGTGTGCTCTGTCTGGCAATTGAACCAGCGACCTTTGGGTTCTCAGGCTGGTGCCTAATCCACTGTGCCAGCAGCAAGGGCCTGAATCTATGTTTAGAATTATTTTTCTGCTGTACATTCTTTTCTAGTCACTTGCCCATTTAACTTAGACTTTAGATTCAAACATGTATTAGAATTAAAGTGCCCCTTATAGGATTTTAGTCATTTTTTTGTTGTTGTTCAGGAGATAAGACTCTCCTTTTATTTTTATTATTGTTTCCCTTCTTTAGTAAGATTGCATTTTTTATGGTTTCTGAAAGTTTGATTACATTCATTTTTGTTTCATATATTTCATATAGTGTTCGTATTTTATTTTACTTGAAGTTACTGTAGTCTTTTCTTGCTCTTCAAGGTGTCAACTTAATTACTTGTATTTTCAGTATTTTTCATACTAAAATCACTTAAGTCTCTAATTTTTACTTAAATTCAATTTATATTTGACCACATTTTATATAAATTGCTTTTTCTATCAATTGATTATATTTTGTAGTTTTCATTAGAACACTATTCTTTGACTTATTCATGATGAAAACCAGTTTGGGTGGTGTTTGCTTCTCAATACTTGGGAAGTTAAGATTTTTTATGTATTTATTATCAAAGAGGTTATATATACACTAGATAATTTTTCTACAGTACAAAAATAACTACTTGAAAAGTTGTCCCTTTTCTTTCCGCCCAGCTAGTTTAACCTTTCCTGAATGCACTCCCCATTCTTGGGTGTCATATCAATTATTTCATGCACTTTAAGCATTATATAAGTAGTTATTTTGCCTACCCAAATAAAGACATAACATAGGAATTTTTAATATTTTAACAGTACATGTAGAGATGCCATATTCAATGTAAAACTGTAAGGTATTCTATTGTGTACATGTATCATAATTTATTAAGCTTGTCCTATATTGTCAGGCATATAGGCAGATTAACTATAACACACAATGGCTGTAGTTAATGTCTTTATGCATACACTACTTTACAAGTATGCAGGATAAACGCCCAGAAAAACAGATTGCTGAGTCACAGAGTATGTGCACTGCATTTTGATAGCTATTGTCAAATTATGTTTCATAGGTGTTAGAAAATGTTTATTCTCATCAGCTATCAGCAGTGTACAGTTTTAAGTATACTTTATATTTATTACTTTGTATATATAATGAGGGAGCCAGAAAAAAACAATTATTTTCCACAGGGTGGGCCTCTTATAGTATAGGCTTGCCCAACTAGGGAGTGTTCTAGGAATCCATCTGTATCAATGTTCTAGTTGGCATTGTTGTGAGAGACTGTGTTAGGCTTCAGTGAATTTTTTTGTGAAGGCTCTTTTAAAGCATTTGCCTAATTCATGATGGGTGATTTATGAGCACATGTGCTTAAATTGCACTGAGTGTTCAGCAGTTTTTAACCAAAAATGGCATAACCCCAATGCCGCCCTCTGTATTCACCTAATCTTGCCCCAAGAAACTTATTTTTTTGTTTCCCAGATTTAAAAAAGTCTTCAAAGGGAAACATTTTCCTGATGTGGAAGAGGTGAAATAAAAATAGAAGAGGCACATCAAAATAAATGAGTTAAAAAACTGTACTGAGGAATAGAAAAAAACTTCTTGACAGGTGTATCACATCAAATGCAGAGTACTTTGAAGCTGAAGTTTAAACATATAAGAATAAATACATAATTTTTAATAAATAAATTTGTTTTCTGGGGGTCCCTCCTCATATATTACTGTAATCTACCCTTTGCTTTGCACTTCCTGGTGGTTTGTTTTTTCCTTTTGATTTATGAAGGAATTTTTATATATTAAAAACATTTCATGCTGTATGTGATGCAAATTAAACTTTTTCCAAATTAACATCAGTCTTTGCCTTTATTAAAATTTCTGCAAAATACCTTAAAATGTATATGTATTAAAATTTAGTCCTTTATTTGGTGTGTAATATTTTGATTTTAGATACACAATGCCACCATATAATTTTAAAATCAAATATACCTTTCATACTTTATTTTCACTTTTCATTTTTTCCAGTTGTTTCAATTATTAATCCACCAGGATTAACTAATTAATTAACTTATTTATTTTAGAGAGAGGGGAAGTGAAAAGAAGAGGAAGAGAAACATCAACGTGTGATTACCCTTCATGTGCCCCCAACTGGGGACCTGGTCTGCAACCCAGGCATGTGCCCTGACTGGGAATCTAGCTGGTGACTTTTTGGTTTGCAGGCCAGCACTCAATCCACTGAGCCACACCACCCAGAAATCAATTCATTTTAATATAATACCTCACTAATCTCAAAGATGGCAGTATAAGCTGGTAGCACTGCTCACCTCTTTGCACAACCACATCAAAATTATAACTAAAATATAGAAATCATCAATCAGAACTTTCAGAAATCATACTGAGTGGAAGTCTAACAACTATGCCATTAAATAAACCACATCCATCCAGACTGGTAAGAGGGCCACAGAGGCACAATGGACTGGTCCCACACACATGTGTGGTGGATAAAATTTCTGGAGGAGTATTTCAGGAGTGAGGACCACACCAAGTCCTCCAGCCCAAGTTTCCAGTGACAAGAAGATAAGTCCCCACAACTTCTGGCTGTGAAGAAAACAAGTGGGAATTGAGTCAGTGGAAGAAAATTCTAGAGCCCCAAGCAGTTCTTCTTAAAGAATCCACATGCAGACTCATCTACTTATACTCACTCCCTCTGAGCTCCAACACTGGGGTATTAGCTTGAAAAGTATCAGTGGCTTACTGGGAGAAATTGAACTGTCTGGCAGGCATCAAGACGAGCAGAGGCCATTGCCCCTTTTATAAACCCTCCCCAGTAGAGCCACAGAACCTACTAGTTGATGCTATATCTGAGGCTCCATCAACCTGGCTAACACTGTTTGACCTGCACTGAAGATCCCCAGAGATTCTGCCCCACCCAATTTACAGGCCCATACAAGCTGCTTTTTCATATGAATGGGGCTGGTCTTGGATCATGCTGCATAACTTCCTAAATCCTCTCAAACAAGCAACAGCTGGCCTCAGTGAGTTCCAGGCCTAATGCTAGCAGCAGCCAGCCTAAATTAACAGCTTGGCTTCCCCCTGCGAGTCTCCAAGCCCAGCACAAGTAGCAGTCAACTCAGATTTCTTTATGGCTCAGGCAGGGTGCCCCAAGCTAAACACAGATGGAGACTGCACCACCTAGGGAAGCTCCAGGGCCAGCACACCTAGTGAATAGCTACAGACAATGTCTGAACACCTCCACCCTGCCTCTAAACAGCTGATCTTCCACAGAAGGCACAGGTTGTTGGTAAGTGGTCCCAGCCAATCCTTGCAGTTGACTAGCATGGGAACATCACTTCTGTTGATCTGCCAACAGTAATCAAGGCTCAACTACAAAATGAGGTGTACTCAACTCACATGAAAACACACATCAAACACCGAACTTAGCTTATAGGGGAGGATGTACCACTGCACCCCACAAGACACACACTATTTTAGGCCACACTATCAAGACATGAAGTCAAAGCAGCCTTACCTGATACATGGAAATAAACACAGTGAGGCTGTCAAAATGAGGAGACAAGGAAACACAGCCCAAAAGAAAGAACAGATGAATGCTCTAGAACAAGAGTGAAATGAAATAGAGATAAGCAATCTATCAGATGTAGAGTTCAAACATTGATTGTAAGGAATGTAAAGCTTAAGGAATTAGTGAGGACCTCAGCAGCATAAAAAAGACCCAATCAGAAATGAAGGATACACTAATTGAAATAAAGAACAATTTATAGGGCCACAACAGTAGAGTGGATGAAGTCTAGAATCAAATCAATGATTTGTAACATAAGGCAGGAGAAAAAGCAACCAATCAGAACAAAAGCAGAAAAAGAATACAAAAAAAATAAGGATTGTGTAGGCAGCTTCTGGGACAACTTCAAGAGATCCAACATTTACATCATAGGGATGCCAGAGGAGAGTAGATTGAGCATATAATTGGAAATCTATATGAAACAATAGTGAAAGAAAACTTCCCTAATTTGGTGAAAAAAATAGACATGTAAGTCCAGGAAGCACAGAGTCCTAAACAAGATGGATGAACTGAGGCCCACACCAAGACACATCATAATTAAAATGCCAAAGGTTAAAGATAAAGAGAGAATCTTAAAAGCAGGAAGAGAAAATAGGTGTTTACCCACTGGGAGTCCCATAAAGACTGCCAGCTAACCTCTCAAAAGAAACTTTGCAGGCTAGAAGGGATTGGAAAGTAAGGACCTACAGCCACAATTGTTTTACCCAACAAAGCTATCATTTAGAATCAATCAAAAGGCATATCCAGAGCTTCCTAGACAAGAAAAACTGAGAGTTCATCACCACCAACCCATTATTATATGAAATGTTAAAGAGATTTAAGAGAAAAGAAAAAGTCAAACTATAAACAATAGAATGGTAAAATACTTATCTATCAACAATTGAATCTAAAAAACAAAATAAGCAAACAAGAAGAATAGAGACAGAATCATGGATACAGAGAGTATTTTGATGGTTGCTGGATGGAAAGTGAATGTGGAGGAATGGGTGAAGAGGTGAGAGGATTAAGAAATATGAATAGGTAGTTACAGAATAGTCATGGCGATATAAAGAACAGTATAGGAAATGGAATAGCCAACAAACTTATATTTGTGACCCATGGACATAAACAAGGGTATGAGGATTGCCTGAGACAGTAGGGGTTGTGAATTTGAGGGGGGCAAAAGGGGAAAATCAGGACAACTGTAATAACATAATCAATAAAATATAACTGACAAGAAAAGAAGATGGAGTAATTTTTCAAATTATTATTTTTCTCAGGTGATTACTCCTTTTTCTACACAGCAGAAAGAGAGAAGGAACTCCTAACCTTTGTAACAACATGGATAGAACTAGAAAGTATTATGCTTAGTGAAATAAGCCAGTCAGTGAAAGACAAATACCATATGATCTCACCCATTACAGAACAATAATGAACAAAACAAACAACAGGCAAAAGAGAACCAGATATATGAATACAGTAAATAGACCTTTAGTGGACAGGGGGAAGGGGTGGGGGAAGAGGGGAGGAAGAGGCAAAGAAAGGGAGCAGTTTAGTCAAGAACCTAGTATGGAAGAACCATGGATGTGGACAACAAGTGGGATTGACTTTGTTGGGGAATGGGTGGATGGGGAAGAGGACAGAGGAGAGTAAAAAGGGGATGGACATAATACAACAACAATAAAATTAAGTTTAAAGAAAATGCTTCTTTTCCATTTATTTAAAAGGTCTTCTTTTATTGTATTTTGAATGCTTCCTTCTCAACTCCTTAAACCCTCTACTTGTTGGGCAACCCTGCTTTTTGCCTCCATGATCTTAAGTCTTTCAAAAACAGTATCTCTTGAATTTCCTTCAAAACAAGGAAAACTTTGGGTCTTTCAACATAAATCCCTGCTTATCTACCCTGTTATGGACAAAATACCATTCATTATTTCTTCATCTCCCTAGAGAAAAATAGGTATGATTAATTGCTTTACTTCTTCTGTGAAAAATTGGATAGAGTAATAAACAGAAGAGAAATAATTGTGCTTAAAAATACTAGCTCCTCCTAAAATGTTTTGTAAATTATTGGTGTTATACTTTATTGTAAAGGAAGATAGTTTAAATTGTATGATGATGTTTTAATCAAATATAATTGTGTAAACACCTCTTCTACCCTTTTTTTCTCTGATGAAGTCAGGCCATAATTTTTAACCTGTGAATCACTGTATAAGAACTAGAGGTCTACAGAAAAGATTCTGTGGAGGTCCCAGACAACTGGGTGTTTAGTCACACTTCTGCATCATTCAGAGTTGCTGTAATTGCATTTGCTTTATTTAATAGAGTTTTTAAATAAAATGTTATTTGAAAGAAGTTCCTGCTGCTAACATTTTTGAAGATAAAGTTCACTATATATTTTTCTTTGATAATGACTACAATTTGCATGCAAATTTAAAATATTTAAGTTTCACATTAATCCTTTAATCCATTCAGAAGCCATCTGTAACTATTCTATAGTTCATTATATTATTTTTCTTCCATAATCTCATAATATACCCTATAAACCTCTTTAGTAGTTGGAGTTCTCCATAGAGATAGAATAGGATATAATGTATATTTATGTTATTAATTGGCTCATACAATTATGAAGGTAGATAATTTCCAAGACCAGCAGTTGGAAAACTGGAGACTCAGGAGAGTTGATAGTGTGGCTCTAGTATGAAAACTGAGTCTTGAGACCCAGGAAAAGCTAATGTTTCAGATCAAGTCCAAATGCACTCAGGAGCTCCATTTTATTCAAAACTGGGGCAACATTTGTTCTAGTCAGACTTTCAACTGACTGGATGAAAGTCCACTCATAATAGAGAAAGCAATATACTCACTCTACAGACTTAAACATTAATTTCATCCAAAAGCACTCTTCCAGAAACACCCAGAATATATGGGCCCTCATCCAGTCAAGTTGACATGTAACAATAATCATAGCAACCTTGATATAGGCAAGGACCAAGCCTTCGAGCCTATGTATTTTTAGCAGCAAGCACTGTGTTCAATATATGAGGCCTGTTCAGAAAGTATCCAGCCATGCAATATGAATGAAAAAGAGACATTTATTGAAGAGGATACAAGATGCAAGAAACATTGTACATAGGACAATGATGCTTCAGTTCCCTTAAAAATAGGCATCTTGGGACTTCACACAGTTCCAATTGCCATCAGCTGCTCTGTTGTATTTTCCTGAATCTCACTGATGGTCTGAAATCTCTTCCTTGTCAATAGTGATTCTAATTTTGGGAAAAGCCAGAAGTTGTAGGGTACCAAATCTGGCCTGTAGAGGGGCTAAGTCACCTGGGTGATTAATTTTTTGCCAAAAACCTCTGAATAGATATGAAGCATGAGGGGGCACATTGCTGTGTTGAAGCTGCCAATCACCAGTTTGCCCATAGCTTCAACTTTGTGAATTATCAAAAAAAGTTTTCATGGAAGAATGTTCAAACTTAACACAAAATCTGATGCAGATCCATTGCTCTATTCATTCAGTCCTTTTGAATGTGACAGCCACACAGTACAGGGGTTCACTCAACAACATCTACCATCCCCACTGATGGATACAGTGAAGTCATCTAATCCATTCTCCTTGGCTGCCAAGTTACATCAATGCCAGGTAAACAGTTCTCATTATATTAACAATGGCTGGACTTTTTCCAGACAGAACTTGTATACTATGCTTCAAAGAATCCTGAATGAACTAATACATTAACATTAATAAAACTATATATGATGAATTAAGGATAATAAGCATTTTGGCAAGAATTTGAATAGCCTTTCAATAGAAAATACAAATGATTTCTCCTGGTTGATGATGTATTAGACCATGCTTTTAATTAATTGAACAGTTACCTTAGAATAAATAAATTGGCTGACTTCTAGATAAAAGTTGGTCCTTGAATCCCTAAAATAATAAATTATTCAACCATAACTCAAGTGATAAAGTGTTTAGACATATGCATAGAATTTCTCTAATAAAAGCAACATATTTATATATTATGTTTATCTAATTCAAATGACATTAAAATTTCATTACTTCAAATGTAAAAACAGTAGAATTTATAATATTAGTAACTTTAGATAATATCTGCTTATCTGTCTTCTAGAAACTTTCATAATTAATTTTGTGCAAGTCTTGTTGGTTTTTTCTTTTCCCCAAATGTAGGCTCCACAAGGTAAAATGGAACATAATTAAAGAGGATACTTCCTTTTAATACCTGGCAAAGAAATCCTTGGATGTCTAAAAGAATAGCTGTATTGGGTGGGGAGGAGGACAGAGGGGAGCAAAAAGGGGATGGATGTAATACAACAACAATAAAAT
>PVIW01014771.1:9511-22233 GCA_004026585.1 Noctilio leporinus
AACCTGACTGTTAGTTGATAATTATTGAAGTTGGGTAGTGGGGGCAGGACAGTTTCATTCATTTGACATTTTGGCATTTTCCATAAATATTTAGCTGTCTGAAAGTATTTTTGGGTCAGTTTCTCCCTGGGAAGCAGTCTCTGAGATGGAGAAAATTTCTTGGGGAATTGCTCTTGGAATCAACATCTTGTGGGGAGGGAAGGAAGCAGGACTGGCAGTGGGAGAAGGACACATTTGATTTGATCCTAGTGGACATTCTGCAGGTGGGATGACCCTTCTGAATTAGGCCAAGGGAACTTGGCCTTTCTGTCCTAGTCACTGGACATGGACACTACCTGAGCAAAAGAGGGGGTGTCACTTTGAGCAAAGTAGCAAGGCCCTCTAGCCTAGACTAAGTCCAGAGACGTATTTGGCTAACTGAAGCCAACGCTCACAGCAACTGGGGAATAAGTGGACATGAATAGTAATAAATATTGGTCAGTAGCAAAAAACAAAGCAAAACAAAACAAAACAAAAAACCTTATTTATTCCATTTGAAGTACAAAGACTGGATTTTTCATATCTTTAATGGAGATTTTCTGATAGCAAATATTTTATTTTTGTATGTATTTTAGGAAGCCAATTTCCTCTTCATTATCATATCTACCAGTTACTTATTTGAGGAAGACACTTCCGTCATTCTATAGAATGGATGCAAGTGAGGGAGGCATGTATACTTGCATAGTTTTTCACGTTGATAATGAACAGCTTTCTCTTGAAACCTTCCCTGAGAGGAAGATGGAGGAAGTAAATAAAAACATCGAAAACCCCTAGATAGTCACATTAACATATTATGACAGTGACTTTTGTTTTCTCTAAGGCTGAACGGCAGGTTTCTGTTTCCATCTCACAAGAGAGTCTCCCCTCACCAAGCCCCAACCCATGCTCTGAACCCTCTGTGTATATAAGCAGCTATAGGCTGTGGCCACAGAATGGCAATTCAGTTTCAACACATGATAAAACTATCTTTCTCTTTTTTGTCACAGTACACTTTAAAATCTGAATGAAGAAAATACACAAGATTTTTTTCAACTGAATAAAATGTTAGTAGATCCTGAATATCTAAAATCTTGGTTAGTGTAACTGAAGAGGAGATGTGAGCTATATTTAATAAAACTCTGTTAGATGACTATACAGAGAAAAATTATTATTACTAGTAATCACACAATCAGCTAGTAAAAATCCAATAATCCTAAATTACCAGAAAGTACAAAAACTAGCCCTATGTAATTTAAAGTCTTTCATTTTTACTCAGTGGCATATTAGTGGAGTGGGAGTGATTCTATCTGAGTTCAAGAAACAAGGTGGGGTATCATCTGCTGAGAATAACATTTCCTTCAATGGATTAAACATCTATCTGATCTGACTTTTATTATCACTGTGTGAAGGTACTCTGTCGCTTGACTTTAGCAGATAGCTGGACTTGGATAGAAGGTCCAAGAAGGCTTTGCTTACATGTCCGCTTCTTGGTGTTCCTCCATATGGTTTTTTCCTTTTAACATGGTGTCTCATATTTCAGCAATACGCTTCAGCTTCTGTACATCAAGGTGCCTGGTTTCCTCAAGTAATGCAGAACCTGCCAGTGCTCTTATAAGCTAGACTTAGAACTGGCATATAGTTACTTTGACCATGTTTATTGGTTACACCAAGTCACAAGATCAGCCTAGGTTTAAGGGGAGGAGAAATAGATTTTACCTCTCAATGTATTTATGGGGAAAAAGGGAACGTAAGGCAACATCTTTAGTCACTTTTCTACCTCAGGTAAAATATTTAAAATCTCACATAAATATGAGACAAAAAAAAACAAAAAAACCTAAGAGAATTCATTACCAGAAAACCTATATCACACACAAAGAAAGGTCAAGTAAATTCTACAGGCAGAGGAACATGATGCTTGACAGAACTGTATAGGATCTGTACAAAGAAATGAAGATTTTCAGAAATTGTTAAACCAAAAGCAAAACACAAAATATATTTTGTTTTTAATTGCTCTAAAAAATAATTGTTTATCTAAAGCACAAATGGTAGCAACAAATCACAGAACTGTAGTATTATGGTATATCTGAAAGAAAAATGTACACCAATAATAGCACAAAAGATAGAAGTGAGGGAATTGAAAGTACAAATATACTGTCATAACATTCTTATAATATATGAGAAGCAATATAATATTATTTGAAGCTAGACAGTGATTAACTAAAGATTAGGGCAACTTAAGTATACATAGACCTAATACTGTGAACTAACTTCATTTAGCTGACATTGGGTGAAACCATCATTTCACCCAACAACAGCAAAACACATTCTTTCCAAGTATACATGGAATATTCACCAAGCTAGGTCATATTCTGGGCTAACTGAATAGGTTCATATATGGAAGTGCTTTTAGAAATTTGAAAGAATTAAAACCATGTTTTCCAAGAATAACAAAATTAAGCTGTAAATCCATAACAAAGCGATATATGGTAAACTCCTAAATCTTTGGAAATGAAAAATTACTAAATGACACCAGGGTAAAAGGGGACATCACCAGCAAACTAAAAATATTTTTAATCGAATAAAAATAAAATTACAACATATCATCATGTATAAGATGTAGCTAAAGTGATGCTTAGAGGTAAAATTATAGCATTGTATGCTTACATCAGAATAGAAGAAAATATTACATCAATAATCTAAATTTATACATTAAGAAACTGGAAAAAAAAAGTAAACTAACCCAAAACAAAAGAAGGAGGGGAATAACAAAGAAAGTGCAGAAATCAATGAGACCAAAAGAAGCAAACCAATACAGAAAACAATGAAACTAAAAGCTGATTTTTACTGCAAACCCAAAGGTCTCTGGAAAAATCCCCAGCCGGGGCACATAACCAGGTTGCAAGCCACGTCTCCAGCCAGGTCCTTAGCTGGAGGCAGGTGAAAGGCAACCATACATTGATGTTTTTCTCCCTCTTCACCTCTCTCCCTTCCCCTCTCTCTGAAAATAATAAAATCTTTAAAAAATTTTTTAAAAATTAAAAATAATTTAAAAAGTTAAAAAAAGCTGATTTTAAAAAAGATCAATAAAATTGAGAAATTTCTAGTTAAACTGAGCATAAATATAAGAGAGGACTCAATTTACCAATACTGGGAATGACAGAGAACATCAGTACGGATCCAGCAGACATTTAAAGGGCAATAGGGAATATGATGTACATACTATTATGTCCACAGATTTGATAATTTTTTAAAAAGATTTTATTTATTATTTTCAATGTGTGGTTGCCCTTCATCTGCCTCCAGCCATGGACCTGGCTGGAGACCTGGCCCGCAATCTGGTTATGTGCCCTGGCTGGGGAATTGAACCAGCAACCTTTAGGTTCACAGGCTGGAGAAATTTGACAATTTCAATAGACAAATTATTTGAAAGACACAAATTACCAAAGCTTATTCAAGAAGAAATGTATGACCTAAATGGTCTTCTATCTGATAAATAAATTGAATTCATATTTAACATTTTTTTCTGATAAAGAAAACTTCTGGCTCAAATTATTTCAATGGTATGTACTACAAAAATCTTCATTTTATTCATTTTTATTGTATTTTTTCCATTTATCCCCTTTATACCTACCCTCTTCCACCTACACCTAGCTCCCTCTCCCCCAATTTAAAAAAAAAAAAAAAGATTTTATTTTTTATTTATTTCTTTTTTCTTTTTTCTTTTTTCTTTTAATTTTATTGTTGTTGTATTACATGCATCCCTTTTTTGCTCCCCTCTGTCCCCCTCCCCACCCACCCTTTCCCCCCAAAGTCAATCCCCCCTGTTGTCCATGTCCATGGTTCCTTTATACTAGGTTCTTGTCTAAGCTGCTCCCCTTCTTTGCCTCTGCCTCCCCCCTCCCCCCAACCCCTTTCCTCAGATTTTATTTATTATTTTTAGAGAGAGGGGAAGGGAGAGAGGCAGAGAGGGAGAGAGACATCAATGTGTGGTTGCCTTTCACCTGCCTCCAACTAAGGACCTGGCTGGAGACATGGCTTGCAACCTGGTTATGTGTGCCCTGGTTGGGAATCGAACTAGTGACCCTTGGGTTTGTAGGCTGGCACCTTACCCACTGTGCCACCAGCCAGGGCTTCCCCAAATTTTAAAGAAGAAATAGTACCAGTTTTACACAAACCCATCTGGAAAATAGAAAGGAGGACTTCCCAACTCACTTATTGAGGACACCTTTGTCCCTATAACAAAGCCAGACAAAGACATAGTAAGAAAACAACAGAACAATCATTCTCAAGAACACAGGTGTAAAAAAGTTCTCAACAAAGTATTATTAAATGGAATTTAGCAATATATAAGAATCATAATATAGCATGGCCAAGTGAGCTTTATCCAGGAAATGAAAGGTTAATTCCACATTCAAAGATTAGTTGATAAAGTTTGCTATATCAACAGACTAAAGAAGAAAAAAATGATTATCTCAATAAAGTGGCAAAAGCACTTGACCAAATTCAACATCCACTTATAATCATCAGAAAAGAAAACCTCTCAGCAAACTAGGAAGAGATAATTTCCTCAACCTGATAAGGAACACTGACAAAAAAACAAAAAACAAATAAAAAACTAAAACTAAACAAAACAAAAAATTACACCCTACAACAGTCAGCATACTTAATCGTGAAAAACTGAAAGCTTAACCCCTGATATAAAAAGAAATGGATGTCTGTTCTCATACTCCTATACAACATTATATTGGAGGTCCTGGTCAGTATGATGAAAAAAATCAGTCCCTATTTAAATATCAATGACATTTTTCTCAGAGTATAAAAATTAATCCTAAAATTTGTATGAAACCACAAAAGACTCAGTATACCCAAAGGAACCTTGAGAAAGAACAAAATGAGAGATATCACATTTCTTGATTTCAAAGTCCACTATAAAGCTATGGTAATCAAAAGTTTGCTATTGGCATAGAAACAGATCAATTGGAAGGACAAAAATAAATCCTTGCTTATAAGGTCAATTAATTTATGACAAAGGAAGCAAGAATATACAATGGAGTAAAGAGTTTCTTCAATAAGTGGTGTAAAAATGCATAAATATATGTAAAAAAAAAAAGAAAGAAAAAATAGGACCACTTTCTTATAGCATATACAAAAATAAACTCAAAATGAATTAAAATTTTAAATGTAAGACCTAAAAAGATAAAACTTCTAGAAGAAAATAAAGGCAGTAAACTCTTAGACATTGGTCTTAGTAATATCTTTTTTCGATATGTCTCCTTAGAAAAGGGCAACAAAAGAAAAATAAACAAATGAAACTACATCAAATCAAAGAATTTTTCAGAGCAAATGAAACCGTCAATAAAACTAAAAGATAAACTACTGAATGAGAAAAGATATTCACCAATAATACATCTGATAACAGGTTGATATCTAAAATATATAGGGAACTCATACAACTTAATACCAGGAAACAAATAAACAAACAATCCGATTAAATGGGCAGTGGACCTGTATAGACATTTCTCCAAAAAGGACATACTGACGGTCAACAGATATATGGAAACATGTCAACATCACTGATCATCAGGGAAATAGAAATTAAAACCACAATGAACCATCTGTCAGGATGGCTATCATCAAAAAACCAACAAGCAAAACTTGACAAGCATGTCAAGAAAAGGGAACCCTCATGCACTATTGGGATTATAAACATGTGTAACCACTATGAAAAACAAAACAATATGAGGTTTTCTTCAAAATATTGCAAATAGAACTTCTGTATGACCCAACAATTTCACTGCTGGGTATTTACCCCACCCCACCCCCCGCCCCCGTACAAATTCCAGAAACACTAATTCAAAAAGACATCCCTATGTTCATTGAGGCATCGATTACAATAGCCAAGATATGGAAGCAATGTGTCCATCAGTAGATAAACGAAAAAAGAAGAGGTGATATACATTTTACTCAGCCATAAAAAAGAATGAAATCTTTCCATTTAAGAAAACATGGCTAGACCTAGAGGGTATTATACTAAGTGGAATAAGTCAGCAGAGATAGACAAATACTGTATGATTTTACTTATATGAGGAGTCCACAAAGCAAAACAAATTCATAAACAAAACAGAATGATGGTTGCCAAAGGGACAGTGGAGAGGGGATAGGTAAATAAAAACAACTCTTTTTTCTCGGTTCTATGTAGCATGCCTTTTGTTTGTTATGAAAGACATTAAAAGCCTCTAATTGGAATTTTTAGATATCAGTTTTAAATATCAGTGAATAATGTTAATAGTTTGGTATGCACTCTCTTTTCTACTATTTGCAAAGAAACACAGCAGTTTTTATAACCTTAGATTAAAAAAAAAAAAATGAGTGGTCAAGGGCCGCTCTATTCCAGTCAGGCGGCGGGCGGTGGCTCTGTTGATGGGCACATAACTAATACTACAGGTCCGGAGATTCTGCCTGCTTTTTAACCATGAAGGAGACTGACCGGGAGGCTGTTGCAACAGTGGTCCAAAGGGTTGCTGGGATGCCTCAGTGCCTGGACCAGCTGGACAAAGTGGAGCAGTATCGCCGAAGAGAGGCCCAGAAAAAGGCCTCCATGGAGGCCAGATTAAAGGCAGCTATCTAGTCGCAGTTAGATAGGGTGCGCACAGGCCTGAGCCAGCTCCACAATGCACTGAATGGTGTGAAGGACATTCAGGGGTCCTTGGGCGATGTCAGCAAGGACTGGAGACAACACCATCAAGAGCCTCAAAGATGTGAAGGATGCCCGTGGTGCGGCACAGCCAGCTTGCTGCCATTGTGGAGAACCTCAAGAACATTTTTCAGTGCTTGAGATTGCGAGAGAAACCCAGGATCTCATAGAGCAAGGGGCGTTCCTGCAGGCCCACCAGAAGCTGATGGACTTGGAGTGCTCCCGGAATGGGCTGATGTAGAACAGTATTGCGTGGACATTGGGAACACTCATGACATGACCCTCATCCACAGCTACTTTGGGATACACCGGGGCTCTCTGACAAACTGGCCAAGCAGCTGTGGATGGTGCTGCAGAGGTCACTGGCCACTGGCCACGGTGACCCCACCTTGCTGGTGTCAGTTGTCAGGATCATGGAAAAGGAAGAGAAGATTGACAGGTGTATACTTGATCATAAAAAGCAAACTGGCTTTATTCCTCCAGGGAGGCCCAAGAATTGGAAGGAGAAGATGTTTGCCATCTTGGACAGAACTGTTTTGAGGGCGCACAGGCAGACATCAGGAAGTCTGACAAGATGTGGCTCGTTCGCCACTTAGAAATTATAAGGAAGTACGTTCTAGATGACCTTATTGTTGCAAAAACTTGATGGTTCAGTGTTTTCCTTCCCATTATGAGATTTTCATGAATCTTCTTAGCATGTATCACCAGGCCCTGCACACGGATGCTGGAGCTTGCATCGGAAGACCTAGGAGCAAATGAGATTGTGAGCCTGTTGACTTGGGTCTTAAACACCAACACAAGCACAGAGATGATGGGAAATGTGGAGCTGGCCCTAAAAGTGGATGTCTGCACCTTGGAGCCTTTACTTTCTCCAAATATGATCTCTGGACCATGAGCTGCTGGACACGTACATGTCAACTCTTACTTCAAACATCATTGCCTGCTGCGGAAGGCTCTAGAAACAGACAAGAAAGACCAGATAGAAGAGATTGAACTTGAGGTTGACCAAGACGGATACTACCAGACAACACTGTCGGCCATTGTCTTCCAGATGTTTGAACAGAACCTACAAATTGCTGCTCAGATAAGTGAAGATTTGAAAACAAAAGTAAAAGTTTTGTGTCTTCAGCAAATGAATTTTTTCTTAAGTAGGTACAAAGATGAATCTCAGTTGTATAAAGAGGAACACCTGCAAAACCGGCAGTGCCCTCACTGCTATGTCCAGTATATGATAGCCATCATCAACACATGCCAGACCTTCGAAGAATCCATAGTCAGTTTAAAGAAGAAGTATTTAAAAAGTGAAGTGGAAGAAGGCATGTCTCTGAGCCAGCTGAGCATGGATGGGATTCTGGATGGGATTGGGAAGGATGGCTGCAGCAGCCTGCTGGAGGAGGTCTTCTTGGACCTGGAGCAATATCTCAGTGAGTTGATGACAAGAAAGTGGCTATCAGGATTGAATGCTGTATTACTGTGGAAGACTATTTCAACGATTTTGCCAAAATTAAAAAGTCATATAAAAAGTGGATGACGGCTGAGGCACACTGACGTGTGGTGGTGGAGTACCTGTGAGCTGTCATGCAGAAGCGAATCTCCCTCTGCACCCCTGAGGAGCCCAAGGAGGGAGCCAAAAGAATGGTCCGGGGTCTGAGCAGGTTCCACAAGCTGGAGCCTGGATTTGACAAAGAAGTGGATGGGTACTGCGATATGATTGTCGCCATTGCAGAAGTGATTAAGCTGATAGATCCATCCCTGCTCTACCTGGATGTTTCAACTCTGGTCAGCAAATAACCAGACATCAGTGATGACCACATCAGCCCTCTGCTGACCATGCAAGGGGATGGCAGCCGGGACATGAAGCAAACCATCATTGAGACACTGGAGCAGGGCCCCAGAAAGGCAAATTTGAACTACATGCCCATTTTCAAGGGAATCATAGTTCCTAGTCTGAACATGGCCAAGTTCCTCAAGTAGCCTTTCAGTTACCAGCCTGAATCTGGTGCTGAACTCATCAGCCCACATGTAACAAGCCAGTGACTCATGGTGCAGAGCACAAGGCTTCCTGAGGGACAGGTACTCAAATGGCGGGTCCTGGCTCTCTCATCTTACTGTGGACAAGCTTTGTGAACAGGGTCCTGGTTGACTGTTCTTGTTCGCCTATTGGTCCCCTCCCTTCTGTAGTGTCAGCACTTCTGATGTCACTGTTTAATAAAAGTAAATGCTGGAAGGAAATGGGGGGAAAATGAATAGAAAAGATACACTGTCAGGTTTGTGTATGTTGACAATCTCAAAGAATCTACTAAAAAACTTCTAGAACTACTCTGGCTGGTGTGGCTCAGTGGTAGGCACCGGCCTGTGAATCCAAAGGTTGCTGGTTTGATTCCCAGTTAGAGCACATAACCAGGTTGCAAGCCACGTCTCCAGCCAGTTCTGTAGCTGGAGGTAGGTGAAAGGCAACCATCTATTGATGTCCCTCTCCCTCTCTGCCTCTCTCCCCTCCCCTCTCTCTAAAAGTAATAAATAAAATCTTTTAAAAAATTATAAATAAAATAAAATAAAATAAAAAACTTCTAGAACTAATAAATAAGTTTATCAAGGCCACAACTAGAATGTCAACATACAGAAATAAATGTTAATTATATATGCTAGCAACAATCATAAATTGAACAAAATTTTAATTATTTACAATAACACCAAAAGCATTTAATACCTAGGTATAAATCTAACAAGATATATGCAAGATATACTTATAACTACAAAACAGTGATGAAAAAAGTCAAAGATTCAGAGTGGACAGAAATAGTAATTCATGAATTGAAAAAATACTGTTAAAATGTCAACTCTCCCAAAATTAATCTACAGACTCAACACAATTCAAATCAAACTTTATGCAATTTTTTTGAGAAACATTGATAAGCTGATTCTGAATTGTATATGGAAAGCAATGGAACTGGAATAGCCAAAACAATTTTGAAAGAAAAAGTAGAAAACCTACAAAATTTGATTTAAAAACGTATCCTAAAGAAACAGTAATTTAGACAGCCTGGTATTGGTGAAAAGATAAACACATAGATTAATGGAACAAAATAGAAAGTCTAGAAATAAACCCACACATAGATGATCAGTTAATTTTTGACAAAGGTACAAAGTTGACTCAAAGGTAAGAAGATAATCTTTTCAACAAATGAACAATTTAATATGGAAAATAAATAACCAAACACATAAAACTTTATTCTTTCCTTGCACCAAATACAAAAACTAACTGAAAATGAACCACATAGACCTAATATAAAACATAACACTATGGCCCTGGCTAATGGCTCAATGGCTCAGTGGATAGCTACTGGCCTGCAAACCCAAAGGTTGCTGGTTCGATTCCCAGTGGGGTCACATAACCAAGTTGCAAGCCAGGTCTCCAGCCAGGTCCATGGCTGGAGGAGGGTGAAAGGCAGCCATACATTGATGTCTCTCTCCCTCTCTGCCTCTCTTCTTATCCCTCTCTCTAAAAATAATAAAAATTAAACTAACAAACAACAACACCAAAAAAAAAACATAACACTATGAAACTTCAAGAAAAAATTTTAGGGAGAGATCTTTGTGATCTCGGGGAGGCAAATACATACCAACTACCAAAAACACATTTCATTAAAAAAAGTAAAGCTTGAATTTTATCAAAATTAGGGACTCTTTGAAAGGTTTTGTTAAGAAAAAGAAAAAACAAGCTGAAGAATAAAAAAATATTTGCACCATACATCTCTAATAAAGA
Organism: Noctilio leporinus; assembly: GCA_004026585.1. NCBI lineage: Eukaryota > Metazoa > Chordata > Mammalia > Chiroptera > Noctilionidae > Noctilio > Noctilio leporinus. Next base: position 19,990 of record PVIW01014771.1, read on the forward strand.
ACTTATAACCAGAATACGTGAAGAACTCTTAAAACTCAATAATAAGAAAACAATGAACACAATTAAAAATTGACAAAAGATTTGAGGAGACTCTACTGAAGAAGTCATGCTGGTGGCAAACACATGAAAGGTGCTCAGAAAAATCTGTTGGAAGGATGGATAAACACTGGAATGAGGTTTGGTCTTCCTGGAGGTATTTCCTACTTGATTAACTCTAGAATTCATTTTGATGATTATTTCAGTAACTAGAGCAAGTGAAATTATTGTAGTACAAACACATACTAAAGCCATTTAAAAATAAGTTGTTAAGTGTGTCTATTTCAGGCCCTTTCTTGTAAGACAAATAATTTTTTAAAATTTAGTTACATTAACATAAAAGTATTTTATAGAGCTGCTTGTTATGGTATTTCTTGATATCAGATGATGGTATTGTGCAAAGTTCTTATGAAACAATGTAGTGGAGGCCAGTTTGATTTGGTCCATGTCCTTTCTAAAGGTCTGGCTTAATACAGAGGTGAGTATAGACTATTCAGATAAATCTACAGAAATGTCAAATTGGCATTAAATATCCCTCTCTCAAGTTGGCTTTTTATAGACACTCAATATCAGTGAGTTCCAGATAATACTACTAGACAAATAGAATGCAGAGGAACATCCATTAATGACTCTAACAAGGTCCAAGAAAACCACCTATCACCACAATATGGCTGTAGTGGGAGTTCCTGCTTTGTTTCAATGTTAAGAGTTTATTTCCTCAACTCTCTCTATTTGAAGAAAGTAGTTAAGAACGAAAAGTTGTTATTACCTTCTTTTTCATGAAGATTTTATTAGAGAGCCTTCAAAAGCCTCTGAAATTAGTACATTTCTCTTAGTCTCTATTATTTCATATTTTAACTTTTAGATTGTAACCTATCTTCTGGGAGAATAAAAGATCTCATTAAAACATGGTTTGAATTTTTTATTTTTTTTCTATTTGCTTTTTTCTTTTTCCTGAAGTGGAGTAAAGTTTATTGACCTGTCCCTCACCCATTTCCAAAGGACACATCAGTTTGTTTTAAACTATTTGTTTAAGGAATTCAAAAAGTGGTCAGGGCTTTCCATTTATTTGTGTGCTCTAAGGACTATTGGGATAGTGTGCTTAAGTGTCATGAGATAGTCTGGCTGTTGAATACAACTTAGTTTGGAGGATAAAATTATGTATAGTCAGTAGCAGTTCATTTAGCAAAATCCAAACCTATGCAGTACTTGCTAGAGAGTCTGGATGTGGGTTGTGGGAGCAGGATGAGTCCATAATTGAAGAGTAAATGAGTTCATCTTATTGGTGCTCCCTTGTATATAACTATCTGCTTTTCTCTTGTGACTTTTAGGATTCTCTCTTTGTGGTAGATTCAAGTTGTTTGGGACTCTCTGAGCTTCCTGGACTTGTGGGTCTTTTTCCTTCACCAGATTAGGAAAGATTTGGGTTATTATTTCTTCAAATAGGCTCTCAATCCCTTGCTTACTCTCTTATCCTTCTGGTACTTCCATGATGTGGATGTCGTTATGCTTCATGTTGTCCAAAATGTTTCTTAAAGTATTCTCATTTTAAAAAAATTACTTTTTATTTTTGCTGCTCTTCCTCTGTGTTGTTTTCTTTCTTTCTTTTAAATTTTTAAAAGATTTTATTTATTATCTTTTAGAGAGAGGGGAAGGGAGAGAGACATCAATGTATGGTTGCCTTTCACCTGCCTTCAGCTACGGACCTGCCTGAAGACCTGGCTTGCAACCTGAATATTTGCCCTGGCTGGGGAATTGAACTAGTGACCTTCTACCTGTCTTTCAAATTACTGATTCAATCCCAGTCCACTGCTTCATCTAACCTACTATTTATTTTTTAATTTATTTAAGATACTGCATTCTTTATTTCTGATTGGTGCTTTTAAAAAATAATTTCTATGTCCTTTTTCATGCTGTTGATTACCCTTATAATCATTACTCTAAACTCTTTTTTTTTTCTTTATTTATTTTTTTTCTTTTAATTTTATTGTTGTTGTATTACATCCATGCCCTTTTTTTCTCCCCTCTGTCCCCCTCCCCACCCACCCTTTCCCCCCAAAGTCAATCCCACCTGTTGTCCATGTCCATGGTTCCTTTATACTAGGTTCTTGTCTAAGCTGCTCCCCTTCTTTGCCTCTGCCTCCCCCCTCCCCCCTACCCCTTTCCTCCTGACCACTGCAGGCCTATTCCTTGTATTCATACACTTGG
>PVIW01014772.1:0-22130 GCA_004026585.1 Noctilio leporinus
TGCAACGCCAGAGACAGGACAGACCTGCTCAACGTCTGCATGGACGCCAAACACCACAAGGCAAAACCAGGCCCTGAGGACAAGCTGCATGAACAGGTATGGCTGGAGTTGTGGCTCTGACTGGGGAAGGGCTTGGTTCTGGCAGGCAAAAGGAAGTCAGGGTGGTGGGGGAAGTGTTGCGGGGTCAGACATGCCATATTTGAGTTATTGCCGAGAAGATGAAGGTTGGGGAATGTTTAGGTGATTTGAGGGGTGGCCTCCTCAGAACAGGATGCCATGTCAGCAAGTGTATGGAATACTCATTGATCGAGCACCCACTAGGTGTCACGTGTTTTCTGTACCTGATATCATTTTCCCAGTGGTCTTTGGAGGTAGGTAGATGACACATTTTCCACATGACACGAAGGAGGACACTGAGGCCTGGAGGAGAATATGGACACACAGAGGAACTGGACATGACCAGTCCTCATGGTGGGGTAGCAGTAGGACTGGGTTGGACATCTCCAGGGTTGGGAGGATGGTTTTTCTTATTTTCCCTATTGCCCATCCCATGCAGTGCTAAGGGCAAAGGAGAGGACCTGTGACACAGGCCACGGGCATTGTACTTCCACAGTCACTTGGTTGCAACTATATTAGACTTCATGTCTCTCTTTTATGACATGAGAGTATGTTTAGACTCTCTTTTCTATTTGGAATAAAATTTAAATAGAATGTTTTGCACATTTAATTTAAAAAATTATCCACATAGCCACCTGTAACATAAAGAAGTCAAAAGAAAGTTCTTAATAAAAAAATTCCTATCCTGGCTGGTGTGGCTCCATGAATAGAACACTGGCCTATAAATCAAAGGGTCACCAGCTAGATTCCCAATCAGAGCAAATACCTGGGTTGGGAACCAGGTCCCCAGTTGGGGGGAGTGGGGTGAATATCGATGTATGAGAGAAGCAAGCAACCGGTTCATTTCTCCTGCACATCCATGTTTTTCTCCCTGTCTTTTCCCCATCTTTTCCCTCTCTCTAAAAGTCAACAAATAAAATAAAAATAAAATATATCTACATTTCAACATGTCAATTGTTGGTGTAGCTACTTAGAAATCATGATGAAATATGATTTATTCACAAAATCACTATGAATGAGGCAGCTACAAATGAAGATCGATACAGTTGTATTTTATTGGCAACTTAAGTATTATGAGATTCTCTAAGCCGTGTTGCTGTGTTGACACAATTTTCTACAGTAGTGATGAACTCCAATAATGCCAACATACAATACAGCCCTCCGTTTCATGGTTTTTGTTGTACTGGAGAATCTGGTCTATATTGTATAAAAACATGCTAAACTATTTTGTGTCTATATGTAAGATGAAGTTTGTTTTAGATTAAAAAAACATAAATTAAAGATATATGTATTTATATATGTCTTTATATTCAAAAATATATTCAACAATATATTTGCATTACACATTCTTTCCTCCTTTACTCAGAATGTTACTTACAATGGCTTTCCAAACCACCTTATCTAAAATTTCAACAATCATCCCATACTCCACATACCCATTCCATGCTATATATTTCCTTATATAATTGATCATATATTTACAATCATTTCTTTTTCTCTCAGTCCTACTGTCAGTCTCCTCTGACAAGCATATAAGATCCATGAACAGCCCTGGCTGGTAGCACAGTGGATGAGGCGACGGCCTGCGAACCCAAAGGTTGCAGGTTCGATTCCCCAGCCAGGGCACATAACAAGGTTGCAAACCAGGTCTCCAGTCAGGTCTGTGGCTGGAGGCAGGTGAAAAGCAACCATACATTGATGTCTCTCTCCTTCTCTGCCTCTCTCCCTTCCCCTCTTTCTGAAAATAATGAAATAAAATCTAAAAAAAAAAAAAAAAAGATCCATGAACACATGTTTCTATTTTTTTTGTTGTCTACTGTAGTTTGTTTAGAACCGTAGCTGGCATATGTACTCAATAATAATTTTAAACAGTATTTTTCTTAATTTTTATTTATTGATTTTAGAGAGAGAAAGAAACATTGATTTGCTATTTCACTAATTTATACATTCATTGGTTGATTCTTGCATGTGCCCTGACTAAGGATTGAACCCATAACCTTGGTGTATCAGGACAATGCTCTAACCAACTGAGCTACCCAGACAGGGCATAATAATAATTTTTTAAAAGATTTTATTCAGACCTGGCTGGCAGCACAGTGAATAAGGTGCTGGCCTGCGAACCCAAAGGTCGCAGGTTTGATTCCTGAGCCAGGGCACATAACAAGGTTGCAAACCAGGTCTCCTGTCAGGTCTGTGGCTGGAGGCAGGTGAAAAGCAACCACACATTGATGAAAAAAAAAAAAAAGATTTTATTCATTATTTTTAGAGAGAAGGGCGGGGGGAGGAAGAAAGAGAGAGAAACATCAATGTATGGTTACTTTTCACCTGCCTCCAGCTACAGACCTGGCTGGAGACCTGGCTTGCAACCTGGTTATGTGCCCTGGCTGGGAATCAAACCAGTGACCTTTGGGTTTATTAGGCCAGTGCAAATCCACTGAGCCATCAGCCAGGGCAATAATAATTTTTAATTACTAAATTCAAGACATTTTTATAAAGTGTGAAGGACTGTATAAATAATAGTTTATTGCCTTGACTGGTGTGGCTTAGTTGGTTGAGCATCTTCCTGCAAAGCAAAAGGTCACTGGTTCAATTCCTGTGACTGGAACATGCCTGGGTTGCAGGTTTGGTCCCTGATCAAGGTGAGTAACAGAGGCAACTGATCAATGTTTCTCTCTCACATGATGTTTTTCTCCCTTCCACTTTCTCTAAAAAATAAATATATCTTTTATTGTCCTCCCAAGTCAGGGGTTCTCCCAGACTCCCACAAAACCCTGATCACATTGTTATAATTGAGGATCCCCCAAGATGTAAATTCCTGGAGGCCAAGAAGAGAGGGGTCCTCACAGTGAGTGATTCTAGAGCAACCTACTGGGGCAGGACAGTAAAAACCAAATGAGGAGAGACTAGATATGGCAGAAGTTTGTGGGAGGGAAGGGACCTAGTGCTGTATCTTTCCTCCCCAGTGCAGTCCTTGGAGGAAGAATGCCTGCTGCTCTGTCAGCACCACCCAGGAGCTGCACAAGGACACCTCCCTCCTGTATAACTTTACCTGGGACCACTGTGGCAAGATGGAGCCTGCCTGCAAGCGCCACTTCATCCAAGACACCTGTCTCTATGAGTGCTCCCCAAACCTGGGGCCCTGGATCCAGCAGGTTCTGGTGGCTCCCTCACCCCATCCCAGTAATCTGTCCCCCAGCTCAGTCAAGCCTGTGGCTGCCAACATGCCTGGCTGAGGGGACCCTTCCCATCCCATTCCTCACCCAGGTCACCCAGAGCTGGCGCAAAGAGCGTTTCTTTAATGTGCCCCTGTGCAAGGAGGACTGTGAGAGCTGGTGGGAAGACTGCCGCACCTCCCACACCTGCAAGACCAACTGGCAGAAAGGCTGGAACTGGACCTCAGGTGAGGGCCTGACAGGTGGGGAGATTGAGGCAGGGTTTTGACAAAGACAGTTTGAGGATCTGGGATTCTGTGAATATTTCTAGGGGAACTAGGTAGGGGCTGAATGTCTGTGTCTATCCTCTCCCCTCCTGCAGGATCTAACAGGTGTCCAGCAGAAGCTACCTGCCGTCCATTTGAGGAGTACTTTCCCACACCTGTAGCCCTATGTGAGGGTGTCTGGAGTCACGCCTACAAAGTCAGCAGCTATGGCCGAGGGAGTGGCCGCTGCATCCAGATGTGGTTTGACCCGGCTCAGGGCAACCCCAATGAGGAGGTGGCAAGGTTCTATGCCTTGGCCATGAATTCTAGGGCCTCACCCCATAGGATTGGGCCTCTCCTGCTCAGCCTGGCCCTGATGCTGCAACTCTGGCTCCTTGACTAAGTTGCTTCCATTACAGATACCTGGACATTTTCCTTGCCTGCACCAAACTGGGTGACCTCAGCTCAGCCCAGTTCAGCCATCTCTCTCAATCAGAGGACCTCACAATGCCCTGATCATTGGTTCCTTATCTAAGATGGGTTCTATGGGGTTCCTGTGACAGGCTATTCAAATAGAGAGATCCACATGTGTTTTGTGTCTTGTAAATAATTTGGGACATGCCTCATTGATTCATATCCCTGTTGAGAGGACCCAAGGAGGACTGGGACTAGCTTGAAATTCACCAGCAAGTAGGGAGTGTAACTTGATCCCTGAGTTTGGGGCTGTCAGAGCAGAGGAATTTCTCTGTCTATGCATGGTTAGACCTTCCCCTAGGTCAGCCAGGGAGCTAGCCTTGGAGTTAATCTTATCCCCAGATCCTCTGCAACACTGTGGCTCCACAGGCAACCAACTTAGCAACTTTGAGTAGGCTGATGTCACCCCCATATGTAACTCTTGGACATAGAGCCTCCTTTGTTCCAATGCGTATATGAGACTGCCCTGGCTGTAAGTTCGGCGCACACCACTGTTATGGGAGAGTGGACAAACTGTGTGTGGCAACGCTGACACCCTCCAGCACCTGGACATATGGAAGCAGGAAGATGGCTGTAGAAACACCCAGACTCTTTGCAGTTGCTAAGTGTAGCTGTGAAAAGTGTAGGCCAACCGTGTGCGAGAACACCGATACTCTTAGCTGCCTGGCAGTGTGGTTGTTAGCTTGCCACTGCCTTAAAGCACCCAAACCTCCTAAAGGCTCTGCACACGTTCTTTTTTGTCCCTGGGCAGGGACCCTCTTCACTATCATCGTTTGGCCGTCTCAAACTCTACCCTGTGAGGCCTGACAGGGGCTCTTAATTCTTCACCAGGCTTTCCCCTCTTGGCAAGTTCACCATTTTTGCTTCACAAGGGAATAGGGGATTGGTGGAGGGAAGATGGGAAGAAATTGGTGGGTAAATTATTGGGCTTTTGGTGGGAAAAATGTCCCATTCCCTGTCCTTCTGTTACTAGATGAGGCCTGGGATGGAAATATTGGTGGAGGGATATTAATGATGAACACCTGCATTATTTCATTTTTTAAAAAATGACTGGTGGCCTTGGCTGTTAGCACAGTGGATAAGGTGTTGGCCTGTGAACCCAAAGGTCGCTTGTTCGATTCCTTAGCCAGGGCACATAACCAGGTTGCAAGCCAGGTCTCCAGCCAGGTCTGTAGCTGGAGGCAAGTGAAAGGCAACCATACATTGATGTCTCTCTCCCTCTCTTCCTCTCTCCCTTCTCCTCTCTCTGAAAATAATAAATAAAATCTTTAAAAGAAAATGACCAGTGATGCTACAATGAATAATCTTGTACATAGTGGACTGTTACACTTGAGTTCCAGATGAGCCATCGCTGGGTCAGGAAGTATCTGGATTTCTAATTTTGATAGTTACAACTTTACAGGGGTTGTATCGGTATGGCCCCCACCAGCAATATATGATTGCCTGTTTCCTCACAGCCTGGTCACCAGAGAATGGCATCACATTTTTGATTTTCTGCTAAGTCGATAGGTGTAATTTTTATTTGTCATGTACCTTATCATGAGAACATGGTTTCTGAGCTATTTCCATATCAATATATTGAGATCAAGCCCAATCTTTAAAAACTATTTATTAAAAAAAATTTTTTTTTTGAGAGAAGGGAGGGAGAAAAAGAGGGAGAGAAACACCAATGTGTGGTTGCTCCTCTCATGTCCCAACTGGGGACCTGGCCTGCAACACAGGCATGTGCCCTGACTGGGAATTGAATCAGTAACCCTTTGGTTTGCAGGCTGGCACACAATCCAGTGAGCCACACCATCCAGGACTAGTTCATATTTTCATTGTACAATATTCCATTCTATGTATATGTCACCTTTAATTTAGTCACCTACTGATGCACATTTGAGGGAAGGAGTTTCTTTTATGACATTGACATTTTTGAAAAGCACAGGCCAGTTATTTGGAAGAATAGCCCTCATTCTGAGTTTATCTGTTTTCTCATCACTAGATTGACACATTTTTGATACAAATATCCCAGAAGTAATATTCTGCTCTTGTTGCAGAATAATGGGAGGCATATGGTGTTAGGTCTGCCCATTCTGATGATGTTAACTGATCTTTTGGTTGACATTGGGTCTTCCAGGTTTATTTACTGCTTTTCCCCCTTTATAATAAATATGTATGTTGTAGGAGATACTTTGAGAACTTTAGATATCCTCTTTGTCATCAAACTTGAACTCATCAGTTTTACTATCTGATGGACACTTTTTAAAAAAGTAAAAACAAATACCAAAAATGTCTTCTTAGCTGACAGCTTCTCACCATCACCAACCCTTTAATGTTTTTTCATGGTATCTGTTGGAAAACCAAACTTCTTCAATGGCACAAAAGACCTGCCCATTCCCCCTACTTGGATTACATGTCAAATTATTTCCTTTCTACACCCCCACACATGAGCTCCATTCACACTTTTCACTTTGGGGCCTTTACTCCAGCAATTCCCTCCCTGTGTTTCTGGAATGTTCTTTTATCATCAGAATGGTTTTTTTCCAGTAGCCAGTTAGATTTGAACCTATAATTTCCCCCCAAATGACTTCCAAGCACTTTTTTTTTTTTCTTTTCATTTTTATTCTGGGGGGAAAAAGGGATGTGTGTGCTCCCTGGAGGCAAAGTGTATTTAGGCACTTCCTTATCACACCTCTTTAGTCTCCTTGCATAGATACAGTACATACTTACTATGTTTACTGTCTGGCTTTTCCTTAACAAAATTCATATGTCTGAGCTTTGGCTGGTGCGGCTAAGTGGATTGAGTGCCAGCCTGTGAACCAAAATGTCATCAGTTGATTCTCCGTCAAGGCACATGCCTGGGTTGCGGGCCAGGTCATGGGAGAGGCAACCAATAGATATATCTCTCACACATTGGTGTTTCTCTCCCTCTCTTTCTCCTCTTTCTCCCTCCTTTCCCCTCTTTCTAAAAATAAATGATTTTTTTTTTTTTTTAAGAAAAAACAAAACCCACACCATATGTCTGAAAGCAGGGGCCATGTCTTTGTCATTTGGGCCATGTCGCCTGGGCCTGGGCTGGGGTCTGGGTCAGTGCTGGGCGCAGAGGAGGTGCTCAGGCAGTTAAGGAATTCGTGCACTCACATTGTCAGTCAACAGAGGCTTTCTGAGTCCCCAGTCTGCTGGTCTCCACCAACAGGGATGAAATTGAGTACCTTACACATCTGGTGGGAGCAGATGAGCTTGAGAACAAGTAACTCTTTGAAAATAAGTCATCGCAGTTTTGCTACAGGGAAGCCCAGAGCCGTGGGGTAGTTCTGTGGAAGCTCAGAGAGGTTAAGGAAGGCTTTCAAGAGAAGTCATGTTTGCCAAGCAGAAAATGGCAAGAGAAATAGCACTTTGTGGAGAGGAGTTCAGCAGAGGCTTCCAGGCAAGAGAAGGGCAGGAAGAATTTCTAAGTGGCTAAGATAGAAGTTAAGAGGGCCAGGGTGAGAAGTGAGCTCAGAGAAGAGACAATGGATTTGTGATTCTTAGGCCCATGCCCAGAGAGTCCTCACAAAGCTCTCCTTTCTTTGTGAAAGAAGCTGTGCTTGGAATCACCCTCAGATCTGAATCCTAGCCCCTCCTTGCTGCCTGGGAACAGCCCATTCTACAGCTGTGAGGATGGGTGAGAAGCAATTACAATTGTGCATATATGATGGGCTGGCATTCAGGAAAAACTCTGCCTTCTCCCACCCCTACTCCCTGCAGCCCAGGGCCCCTGCCTATACAGGTTAAACATCTTCCTGTTATTTTTGTGCGACTGATCTTGCTGGTTTTAAGCTCCTGGTCTGGGCAGATACTCAGGATTGGCTCCCAGGTGGCTCTTGGATCCTGTTTTTCCCTGCTGGCCAGGTGGTCATAGCAAGAGTAGCGTGGTGGGGGTACTGGGGGTTGGGGGGTGGAATTCCAAGGAAAGTAGATCTGATTATAGGGTAATAATCATATAAATTCCTAACTGGGCAGGTCATTGTGGGTAGTCACACCCCAAGCTTATAACTTTTTAGGAAAAGGTTTATCTTCACCTCAAGCAAGCCCTGTCCATTGTTTTTGTGCATCTGGTTAATACACCTTTGAAATAAGTGGTAACCAACCCTCAAGAGTGCACATTTTAACTGTCCTGTAATCCAATCCACATATTGCTTTCTCTCACTTCCTGTAATCTTCCTTACTTCCCTCCTTAATTTAAAATGCTTAAAAGGAACTGCAACATTGTCATTCTCCAGAGCATTTGAGACCTTGACCCCAGCAATTGTCTCTTTTGGCAAAAAAAAAAAAAAAAAAAACAACCTCAATAAAATTCTCTACAGGTTTGCATGTTTCTTACCTCAACAAGGGCATGAGACTCAACAAGAGCAGGGACCCCTACAGATCAGAACTCCACTTCCAACTCACCTTCCATTTGCTGGTCACTTATGAAGCCCTGAGGGCCCAGGGTCCTGGCTCAGGTGCCAAACCCATTCCTACCCTGGAGGAGGGGCTTAAAGCCCTCAAATGAGGATCACCTGATACACCACCAGAGCAGGGGTGGAGGACAAAGAGCTGGAGCAAATCCCATCTTGAGGAATTTTCATCTGTGATCTAAGTGGTGTAGGTGGTCCTAGACACCTGGTCATTCTCCAATCAGGAGAAGGTTGAGCTCCGCTTGTAAAGTCAGGAGGAAGGCCTGAGGGTTCCAGTGACCTCTCTACCTGCTGAGATCTTCAGAGGGCTTAACCTCCCGGGCTGTGACAGGATTCAGGTAAGGCTGATTGTGTGTGTGTGAGAGAGAGAGAGAGAGAGAGAGAGAGAGAGAGAGTGAGCGAGCTGGGAGTCCATTTCTCTGCAAACTCTCAACTCTTTAGGGCCTTCTTCTTCTTTTCTGGCTGATTTTCCTCCAGTGATCCATCTGCCTCCTCTGATTCTACAGGCCCCTCCTGCTCCAGGGTCCCAGACCTGTGGCCTTCCAGAGGGCATTGAGGCTCCATCATTCCTAACCTTCTGCTGCCATCCACAGGCTGATGGCTCCCACATCTGCAAACCCCTTCCCCTATGTCACACGCAAGCACCTTGACAAAACTAAGCTCAGCATTTTCTCCTGCCCAACAGTGGTATAACCCTGGTCTCAGAGGGTGGAAAAGGGAGACTTCTCTCTTTGGCTGAGATGGGAGTGGTGGGAGTCTAAATTAGAATAGACTCTTATTTAATTTTTTTATTTTAAAAACATTTATTTATTATCTTTAGAGAGAGGGGTAGGGATGAAAGGCAGAGAGGGAGAGAAACATCAATGTATGGTTGCCTTTCACCTGCCTCCAGCTACGGATCTGGCTGGAGACCTGGCTTGCAACCTGATTATGTGCCCTGGCTGGGAATCCACCTTTGGGTTCACAGGCTTGCGCCTTATCCACTATGCCACCAGCCGGGGCTAAGAACAGACTCTTAGATGCTGTAGAAAGGATACCTGTGTAGGTGGGTAAGTGAGTAGTAGAATGGCAGGGGAGTTGGAATCTTGGAATAAATGAGGCTCTGATCTGCAAGCGAATAAATATCTAGTTGGCAACTGGAGGTAAGTGATGCCTGGGGCAGATGCACTTGGAGGAGCTGCTGTTGGGGACACAGGAGTTCCTTGCTCTTTACAGTTGGGAGCTCAGAAATCTGTACTCCAGCCCTAGCCCTGCAGTTGGCTCTGTCCTGATTTCCTGAGTCTCATTCTCTTCTGTATCACAAGACAGGGAGGTTGGAAGTGGACTAGATTATTTGAAAGAATCTGGCTGAAAGTTTTTATTAGACCTGAGTTTTGGGTTGAAAATGGGGTAAAAGGAGCTTGGGGACTGGCCTTAGTCCTGCATTTATTATTATTACTATTTTTTAGGCTCGCACTATTAATTCACCCCCTCACATGGAGGCCTGGCTTGTGATCGCATGCAATAATTAACTGCTGAGTGGCCTTCGCCCGGTCCCAGCCTCCACCTCTGGGCCACATTCCCACTGCCTGTCCAAATGCCAGTTTCCTAGGCCACTAAACCACGGCCATTCCTGAAGTGAAGTGAGAGGAAGAAACGGTAGAGGAGAGCAGAAGCCTGGGCTACAGGGAGCCACTTCCACCCCCAGGTATGCCACTCCCCACCCCTTATCACAGGCAACAAGCTCTATAGCACTTCCCGTAGGTGTTAAAGGGTTTGCTGAACTGGGAGGGTCCACTTTGCCCAAAGTGCAGAGAATCCAGAAGTGGAGACTGGGGCCAGAGCAGAGCAGGACCTGCCTAAGGTTAAACTACAAGTTAGTACCTGTGTCTAAACTAGAACCCAGGGTATTTACCTTTCAGCACAGCGCTGAGTTCTAGGAATGAGCCACAGTATGAAAAACGACTGACTGACCAGGTGGGATCCAACAGAAGTTAGAGAAAGGGCTTTCTCAGTCCCCAGCCCAGGACTCCGCCAGTAATCTGCATCAGTTGTCCCTGTGAGAGCCTCCGCACAGAGAAGGTACAGGGAACAAAAACTGAAGGAACTCTCTGGACTTGAGGATCAGAGTGAGACTTGGGTGGTCCCAGTGAAACAGAACCCACAGGATTTTCAGTTATGAGGGGCTCATTTGCCCACCACCAAAGGAAAAACTCTTCAAGTAACACAATTGGTGAAAAGGAAAGGAATTTGTATATTTGAAGGTTATACAGATTTAGATTAAAGGTAGAATTCTGCTGTTAAGTCCCACTCCTGTTAAAACACCCACAAGCATACATATGGGCCTGCCTCCCCCTGCCAAACCAGGGCAGTTTCAGATTATGCCAGTCAGAGGTACCGTCTTTCAGAAAAGCAGAAGCTCACAGCTCACTTTTTTCAGGGGCTCCCATCCATCTGTGCCTGATTCGGGGAAATCCCGAGGTGTGTCATCATGTTTTTCAGCTCGTAGTCCAGAGCTGGCTGACACTTTCTTACACACCCAACTCCATGGCTAACTGGTCGGGTATTTCCGCTAACTAAGTTCGTTTTTCGTTCTCTCTCTCTCTCACCACTTGCTTCCCCCTCCCCTTAACTCCTTGCATACCACCTGGCCTCCTTTCCCTTTCAAACTGCCCGCTCACTCTCTTCTTTCTCTGCTTTGCATACCACATGGCATTCTCCTCAAACCACATGCTTTTCCTCCCTGCCTAAACTGAGGCTCTCTTCTTTTCTCTGCCCTGCATACCACGTGGCATTTCCTACCTCCAAACTGCTGCTGCCTTATTTTTAAATCCCCGACTGTGGCCTTGCGACGGCCTTTTATGCAGCAAGCATAGTGACCCGTCCTGGCCACTGGTAGAATCCTGTGCTGCTCCATAAGATTTTCCATCACTATTCTGTGCCCCTCCTGTTTTCTGGAGGACAATGGCTGTGCTCCACTGAGTCCCATCCCCCACTCTCCAAACCACAGGCTTTGGGGATGGCTTTCTTATACCCAGTAACAACTGCTCTGTGATCTGCAGCACATCGCTGAAACTGCCCAGTTGATTCTGCAGTCTGTGCCCAGCTGGCTATCATTTGCCCCCAACATCCACATTTAATCCTCAGATGAGAAAACTAAGCCTCAGGATAATCTGAGTTATTTTTCTCCAAGGTCGAGTAGGAGGTGAGTGTGAGGGCTGGGATTGTGGACAGGCTGCTCTGAAAGCCTGTTCTCTATAAACTGCTGGACTTTGTTTTCCCCAAGGAGCTTGATTCAAAGAATCACCTTGCAGTCCCCGAGAATGCAGATTAGGTCCTGGAATGAATTAGCAAGTGATACAACGAATGAACATTGGAATAAATAGAGAAGCCAAATAGGGATTATGGAAGGGTATTGGGTATGCACAAAAAAGGGGGAGTCTATGGAAAGTAACCTCACAGAGTGATCTGATAAACTCCTACCTAGACAGGTCATTGTAGGTTAGTCACACCCTAGCAATATGTAACTTCTTTACTAAGAGGATATTTTTGCCTTAATCAAACCTGTCCATCTTTTCTGTGTATCTAGATTAACACCCTTTGAAATGCCCCCTTTCAGACCCCTTCTTCTAATTAATCCCTAATAACCCTTTCAGATGCCCCTTCTAAAGTTTGCAAGAGGTAATCTGATCCTCCTCCCCCTTGCTTTCTCTCACCTTCATGTATTCTTCCTTATCTTCCCTCCTTAATCATAAAAGAGACTGCAAACTGTTATTTTTTTAAAACTTGAAAGAGGTAATCTGATCCCCCTCCCCCTTGCTTTCTCTCACCTTCATGTAGTCTTCCTTATCTTCCCTCCATAATCATAAAAGAAGCTGCAAACTTATTTTTCAAAGCATTTTTTTTTTCAGTCTGTTGAAATCTTGCTTCCAGGCCTATCCCTCTGACTGAAATTAACTCATAAAATTCTCTACAGGTTTGGGTGTTTCTTAGGTTGACGGGGGTAAGGAGGGGGTGAAGAGGGGGAAAGGAGGAGAGCTAGGTGGGAATTCAGTTCCAGGTTTCCCCAAACCCTGCTTGGCAGTCAGCCTGGAGGCTGCGCAGCTCAGGTCTTGTTCCTGAGGCCCAGGCAAGACACCTGAGTTCCACAGAAGATAGGGACAATGGGGAGACAGGCAACTATGTGAGCTGCCTATGTGAGCTGCGGGAAACGCATGCTTTAGGAGAGCGTGCTCAGCAGTGTGCGCTGAAGGAACAGTTACCTCCCAAAGCTCAGAGTCTGAGCTCAGAGAACTTAAGTGTTCTCACAGCTGAGTGGAAGCCTCTCTGTGGCAGAGAGCTGAGGGGCCTCCCAAGGCCCCAGGGGCTGTCCAGCTGACTGCCAATGCCCACCCACCAAGCCTTTGTGTCCTGTGACCTCCCCGAGGCCACATGGGTTCTGGGGAAGTGCAAATGGTAAGGCTGGAAAGGGCTGGAACCAAGATTTTTAGAAATAAATTGATGGTCATGAGGAAACAAACAAAGCAACAGAGGTCTGCAGCTTATCTGGAGCTCCAAAACTAGGGTATTATAAACTTTTGCACAAAGTCATTTGGCATCAAAATATGACCTGAAATTAATATAGTTTTGTTAATACTCACTGGAGGATGTATTTATTGATTTGAGAGAGAGAAACCTCAATACACATGACCAAGGGTTGAACCTGCAACCTTTTGGAATATGGGACAATGCTCCAAGTAACTGAGTCACCAGGCCAGGGCTGTTGTAGTGTTTGTTTATCCCACAGATGTAACTTGCACTACAGAATGTTTGTCTGATTTTTGAGTGCATGTTGAGTGTTTGTGTTACCTTTCATAAAATCATAAACTTTTAAACTCTGAAACATTTGCCTCTAATGATTCTGAACAAGGGATAAGTGGACCTAAGGCACTCTTCTGGCTATTTCTGCATTTTGCCCACATCCCATCCCTTAGTGCTCATGATCAAGAGGAGAGGTCAGTGAGGCCCCAGCCAAGAACTGTCCCAGAAGGTGGTGTCTGATCCCACCCCTCACTGAGGCTGGGAAGACTGAGGTGTGGGGTGGGGTATAAACTGCCTTGTGTTTCCTCAAGGCTCCACCCACCTGGATCTGTTCCCACACTTTGAAGACCCAACTTTACTTTCCTTGATGTCGCTGACCACAGCTCTTCCTTTCAGGGACTGACATGGCCTTAACAATGACAATGCTGCTGTTGCTCCTTCTGGTGTGGGGGCCTGAGGAACAGGCAGCCCAGCCGGAGTCTGAGCTTCTCAACGTCTGCATGGACGCCAAGCACCACAAGGAAAAGCCAGGCCCAGAGGACAAGCTGCATGAGCAGGTGGGCCTGCTGTGGTCTAGGCGGGCAGTCTGGGTTGGGGAGGAACTGACTCAGGAAGGAAAAAAAAAGGAGATAAATGTTAAACTCTCTCCATGCCTGTGGAGACAGACCTTGATCTACAGTGTTGCTTCTTAAAAGCCACTCCACGGGACCCCTGGGGGGACTTCAAAGAGGCATTCAGTGTACTTGGGAAGCCTGGAAGGAAACCCAAGATTCCAGGAAGCGTTCCAGGGACTGTGGTCACCCACTCCCCATGTTTCCCAGCCCGCATCTCACTCCCTATGATTTGTTCTTCCCTGTGTGATTTTTGCCATCAGAATTAAAAATCTGAGAAATCTCTTTTAAAAATAACCTTAAAAAAAATAACCTAATCTGGGTGACTATGTGTGTAACATAAACTGTGGGCTAGTGTTGCTGTTACTGGAGAATCGCTGGTTCTTTCTGCTGACATAGTAAAGAATTATAGATTAGCATGCATGCAAAACTTGTTAGTGAGTGGGAGAGCAAAAGCAAGGATGGCCAAGGACCAGGGTGGCAAGCTTGCCCTTGTATTGCCAGAGGCCTGAGGGCCAGAGGGCCAAGAGTGCCTAGAGAAGCAGAATCCTTAGTTCTGAGGATTTACACAGTGGGCGGGATTGGGGGGTGGTGGTGAAGAAGTTACATACTGATTGACAGGTAAAGGTGTTGCTAGTGTTCCAGGACTGGGGCATGAATACCCAATGTTAATAGGCTTCTTTCTTTAGGCCCTATGGGCCCTTTCCCTGCCTAGCAGCTTTGGGATGTAAACACAGTTTCAAAGGCTTTCCTTCCCAGATAGTAGAAACAATGCGT
This sequence comes from Noctilio leporinus, assembly GCA_004026585.1. NCBI lineage: Eukaryota > Metazoa > Chordata > Mammalia > Chiroptera > Noctilionidae > Noctilio > Noctilio leporinus. The sequence goes on from PVIW01014772.1 coordinate 14,601, forward strand.
AGAATTCCAAGGACTTTTTTCCTCCCGTGCTAACATAGTGTTTCTTGTGACAACGGACCATTTGGCAAAATGATCAGACCAGGCCCAGAGCTGCTAGGTTAGCCAAGTCTTCCTCTGCTTCTAGCTTCTTTTTATTTTATTTATTTATTTATAAAGATTTTATCACTATTTCCAGAGAGGAGAGAAGAGAGAGAGGCAGAGAGTGAGAGAAACATCAATGTATGGTTACCTTTGACCTGCCTCCAGCTACAGACCTGGCTGGAGATCTGGCTGGAGACCTGGCTTGCAACCTGGTTACGTGCCCTGGCTGGGAATCAAACCAACGACCTTTGGGTTTGCAGGCTGGCACCTTTCCGCTGCCCCACCAGTCAGGTCTCTAGCTTCTTTTTAGATTGCCATAGCAAGCTTTATTTTCTCTCTGCTACTCATACCACTGTAACGTTGTCAGGACATTGCTAACAACTCAACTTCTTGGCTTTTAGATTTGTCTTATACCACTCAGGAAGCAAGTCCAGCAAGGAGCCTGAACAGACTCCTACCGGGGTTTATTTTGATTTCGGTTTAAACTGGGAGTTACCCACTTGAGGATCTGAGAGGAGAAAGCACACACTGCACATAGTGGCTTCTTTTCTGCCAGCCCCAAACAGCTCAGGAAAAGTGGGTCTCCCTGTCCTTTGGCTGGGTGTGGGGCAACTTGATACTTGCATCTAACATCCATGCATTTAGCTGGGGCTTTCCACCCCAATGGACTTGAGGTCTCCTACCTATGATAATTATTTTGCTACAACTCCTTTAATAACCTGAACTTATCTAAATATTTTTAAAAATCACGATTCCCAGCCAGGGCACATAACCAGGTTGCAAGCCAGGTCTCCAGCCAGGTCCATAGCTGGAGGCAGGTGAAAGCAACCATACATTGATGTCTCTCTCCCTCTCTGCCCCTCTCCCTTCCTCTTTCTCTGGAAATTATAAATAAAATCTTAAAAAAAAAAAAAAAAATCAGTATGACGCTAAAACTACAAATAAAACACAAAAGGAAGTCATTTGTAATAAGCATTCCAATATGTAAATGTACCTTTTGATCTCATTAGCAGGTAATTATCTCAGTCTCCTGTTTGTGCTTATTTTGAATCATTGAGCAACAGCTGCCAATGTGGACTGACAAGTAGTGGTGTAACTTGGATACTTCTAACAGTCTTGACTTCAACTTCTTCAGCCTATGCATATTTTGTCTTACCTTTTTAAAGGTTTTGTTTATTTATTCTGATAGAAAGGGGAAGGTAAGGATAGAGGGAGAGAAACATTGGCTCCAACCCAAACATGTGCCCTGACCAGAAATTGAACCTGTGAATTTATGCTTTGCAGGATGATGCCCAACCAACTGAGCTACAATGGTCAGGACACAATCTATATAAAATTTATTTTTCTTTCTTTCTTTTCTTAAAATTTATTTTCAGAGAGAGGAAAAGGGAGGGCGAAAAAGAGGGAGAGAAACATCAATGTGAGAGGCAAACATCAGTTGACCACCTCTCACTTCAACTAGGAACCTGGCCTGCAATCCAAGCATGTGCCCTGAGAGAATGAAACCAGTGACCCCTCAGTTCCCAGGCCAGCACTCAGTCCACAGAGCCACATCAGCCAGGGCAGCCTATCTATCTATCTATTTATCTATCTTTTTTTTTTTTTTTTTAAGATTTTATTTTATTATTTTTAGAAAGAGGGGAAGAGAGAAAGGCAGAGAGGGAGAGAGACATCAATGTATGGTTGCGTTTCACCTGCCTCCAGCCACAGACCTGACTGGAGACCTGGTTTGCAACCTGGTTACGTGCCCTGGCTGGGGAATCGAACCTGCGACCTTTGGGTTCGCAGGCTGGTGCCTTATCCACTGTGCCACCAGCCAGGGCCTATCTATCTATTTTTAAAGGGCACATTTTATTATCTTATTTTGTGCTGAATTCTAAGCCATTGGTTTCCAGTCATTTAATAAGAATGTATTGAGCATTTATGTGCTATTCTGGGATTAGAATTATTCTGGGATTAGAATTATTTAACTTCCTTACCTCCTGGTCTTTGTCACCTTTTCAATGAGGCTTGATTGGACACTTCTACAAAACTGCAAATTTCCATCTCTTTACCCTACTTTAGTTTTTTTCCAAAGCAGTTATCCTGTGAGGAGTGTTCATTGTTGTATCCCCAGTTCCTAGAAAAATGCCTTGTTTGGAGTACTGGAAGCTCAGTAAAGATTTAAATTAATTAATTTTGTAATGACTGTTCCTCTACAAAAGAGGACCCCCTAACAAAGTACTTCACTGAAAGAAAGTGCATTGGGGAACTAAGGAATCAAAGGGGAGAAGCTACCTTGGAGATACAGTGGTACCTCTCAGTACATGTTGTTAATTCATTCTGGAACTTGTGATGATTTCCAAAGCTGACCAGTACCTAACAATGAAGCATTTTCTCTTATAGGGTGTCATCGTAACTCAACCAAGTTCTAGCAACACAAGTAAGCATTGAGTGCTGAAACACTTATTCTCATTATAATGCGACAAGTACAGGGTGTGAGGAGTTCTGAAGGCTATGAGTACCAAGGTATAACTGTATTCTGTGCTGGGTTTGGAACTTAGTCCTGTGTCTTCCCCACCCAGTGCAGTCCCTGGAAGAAGAACGCCTGCTGTTCTGTCAACACAAGCCATGAAGCCCATAAGGATATTTCCTACCTGTACAGATTCAACTGGGACCACTGTGGCCCCATGCAACCTGCCTGCAAGCGCCACTTCATCCAGGACACCTGCCTGTATGAGTGCTCTCCCAACCTGGGACCCTGGATCCAGAAGGTGCAGTGTCCTCCCCATGTCTGCTTCCCAGGCATCTCCTCACTCTGCCTCTCCAGCCAGAGCAGGGCTGGGCTGCTCAGAATCCTGAGTGTGGGTTATTTTTCCCTCCTAACACCTCCCAGGTGACCCAGAGCTGGCGCAAAGAGAGGATCCTGAACGTGCCCCTGTGCAAAGAGGACTGTGAGAGCTGGTGGGAAGACTGCCACACCTCCTACACCTGCAAGACCAACTGGCACAAGGGCTGGAACTGGGCCTCAGGTGAGGGCCTGGGTGGGTGGGTAGGGTGGAATAGGGAGGTAAAGGGTGGGGGTATGAAATGGGTACATGAAGAGGTACAGTTGTGAGGCCAGCAGAACCAGAAATGGTTCTAAGCCCAGTGGCTAAAGGCCTTCCATCCTTCAACAGGGTATAATCAGTGCCCAGTGAAGAATGCCTGCCACCCCTTTCATTTCTACTTCCCCACACCTGCTGCTCTGTGCAATGAAATCTGGAGTCACTCCTACAATGTCAGCAACTACAGCCGAGGGAGTGGCCGCTGCATCCAGATGTGGTTTGACCCGGCCCACGGCAACCCCAATGAGGAGGTGGCGAGGTTCTATGCTAAGGCCATGAATGGGGCTGGGCTCCATGGGGCCTGGCCTTTCCTGTTCGGCCTGGCCTTAACATTCCTGGTGCTCAGCTGAGCTCCTTTTACCTTCTGATACCTGGATATCCCCACCCAGTTCAGCTCCTCAGCTCAGCTCCCGTGGTGGGAACTATGTTCGCAGTTTGAATAAACCAGATATCTTACATGTGTCTTGCAAACTATTTAGATGTGAATGGGGATGTGACTTTTGCTTCTCAGTTTCCATTGATTGAGGTCAGTGAGATTTGGTCAGTTCCCAGCTCTGATACTTGCTATGAACTTTTCAGATACTTAACTATTCTTTTGAGGATATATTCATAGCTTGCAATTTCATTTTGCACCACAGCTCTGACCTAGAGTCAGGCCTGGGATTTTATCATTTGAATTGGAGGCAAGCCTCCCAGGGATGACTATTCTGCCCTGTGCTCAGCTGTCCAGTGCAAAAGAGGGGGATGGCAGTGCCCAGCATGATCTGGATGGCCAACTGGGAAGAAGTGAAGGGTCCAACAGAGCCCTAACCTGCTATAGCTAGGACCCTCAAAGCACTACCTGCCAGGCAGTGTCCTAAATGTTTTATATTTATGACCACAGGGCATTGATATTCTTGTCTGAAGATGGGCACATGCATTCAGGAACATGGCCAAAGCCATCCTGTGCATAAGAGCTGGGATTCCACATCAGGCAATCTGGCTCTTGAGAACCAGCTCTTTCCCTAGTGGAGTGGGTAAATATGTGCATCTTGAAGGGATACTGGACCCACATCTGGCCAGAGGAACTGGGCCTGAGCTGTTCTGGCAGAGCTAGGACTGGATGCCAAACCTAGACTCCTAGAGCAGGTTCCAAACCAAGGATGTGACAGATTTTTAGGCAGTCACCTCACATTAGGCATAGTCTGTAGCAGTTGTAAGAAGCTGGGTTATATTCCAGTACTAACCCTAGCATCTCAGTGGCTTGACACAACTAGCATGTATTTCTTGACGTAGCTACAGTGATTAATGTGGGTTGTCAGGGCGATTCTGCTTGGCCCTCAGAGACCCGGGTAGATGGAGGCTCCATTCATCACATACTTCCACAAGGCAGGAAAAGGGAACTTGGTGAATTCCATACAGGCTCTTAAAACTTCCACTCATCACTTACATTGTTGGCCAGTACAAGTTATGATCATGACTAACTTTAAAAAGATCAGGGAAATACAATCCTACATGTGCCTAGAAGGACAGGGAAATCAGAAAGTACATCAATAGAACTAATGACTACTACAAAGGCTTATGTTATGATAAGTATATTTCTACCATGGTCATGCCTACAAATTTATTTTTTCACCCTGGCCAGGTGGCTCAACCATTGAAGTGTGGTCTCATATACCAAAAGATTGCGGATTCAATCACAGTTAGGGCACATTACCTAGGTTTTAGGTTCAATCTCCAGTTGGAGCATGTGTGGGAGGCAACTCATTGATGTTTCTTTCTCATATTGATGTTTCTCCCTCTCTTTCTGCCCCTACTCCTCTCTCTCTCAAATCACTAAACATATCCTCAAGTGAGGATTAATAAGTTTTTTTCTTTTTTTCAGTTTGGTCATGGTAATAATGAGGACCAATTCTAATAACATGAAAAGTGGAGCAATCAACTGGTTACCACCCTAAATAGTCTTGTGAACAAGGCCAACTGATACATCATATTCTCTACAGAACCAGTGGCACTATTTCCAAGTATGACTTGTTTATAGATGTATTAGAATTAGTGACATTTAAGATTAGAATCACCTCAATCCAACATTACCTTAACAAAGCCTATTTTACTGTTTGTGAACATTTATAAAAAATACATGTCTGAATCCCACTTCTGTAGCTGTAATCCTCAATTTCTTAGGAGTCATTAGCTTACAGAAAGTATTAATAATTTTTTATATCAAGCTCTAGAGCAGTAGTTCTAGCATAAGGGTAGTTACATAGATTAGTGGAACAAAATCAGAGCCAAAATAAGTCCTTATATTTATATTGAATTGAATTTTTACCAAGTTGCTAAGGCAATTAATTGGAGAAAAGGACTTTCTGTTCAACAGTGTACTGGGTCAATTCATTGCCCACATGCAAAAAGATGAATGTAGACCTTCAACTCATGTCATACACAAAATCTACTCAAAATGGATCATAGACTTACATGTAACAGCTAAAACAAAAAAAAAAAAATTAGGAGAAAACAAAAACATTTTCCAGATTCTGTGGTAGGCAAAGCTTTCTTAACACTGTAGCTTCCACCATCTTTCCCTACCTTTTATTGGACCAAAGCACAGTGTATAACTGAAAAAATACTGATAAATTAGACGTCATCAAAATTTAAAACTATTCCCCTTCAAAAGGCACCTTTGATAAATTTAAAAGACAAGTAACAGACTTGATGAAATACTTGCCAAACACAAGTCCAATAAAGGATTTGTAGCCAAACTATGCAAAAAATGCTTACAACTCAATAAGAAAACGAACAACCCAGTCAAATGGGTGAAAGGAATAAATGAACATCTCATTAAAGAAAGTACATGAGTGGTTAACAAATACATGAGAAGATGCTCAACATTATTAATCATGAGGCAAATGCAAATTAAAACTACAATAATATACCATTTCATGCGCACTAGAATGAATGATAAATAAAAGCCAATAACAAATGATGTCACAGATGTGGAGAAATTAGAACCCTCATACATTGCTGATGAGAATGTAAGTAATACTGTCCTTTGAAAAATGGTGGCAATATCTCAAAAGTTAAAAGTCTTACAACCCAGCAATTTCAGAGCAATGAGAACATATGTCACATAAAGACACACATAAAGACACATGTGAATGTTCATAGTATCATATTCATAAAACCCCAAACTTGGAATAACCTAAATGTTCCTCAACTGGTGAACAGATTGACCAAATGTAGAATCTCTACTGGAATGCTATTCAGCAACAAAAGCTAATGAACTACTGACATATGATGTGCCATGGATGAATTTTAAAGTCATTATGCTAAGTGAAAGTCAGTTTGTATAAAAAGTCCAGAAAATGCAAATTTATAGAGATAGAAAACAGATTAGTGGTTGCCAAGCCTGGGTTTTGGAAACAGGGATTAACAAAAGTGTGTATGAGATGGAATGAAAATGTTCTTAAACCCATTACACTGAGGTTGCACCATTTGACAAACTCATTGTAAGCTTTAAATAAGTAAATTTTATGACACATAAAAGAAAGAATAAAATTAATAAATGAATAAATGAATGATTGGCCATAGGATACTCTCCCTTGCAATGAGAGCATGAAGGGAATCTTATATAACTCTGAATTCCACAAGGTGTGCCAATGAGGGATGTATTCTAAGGGATTTAGCATCTGGCTCCATACGGTCTATGATCTGAGACAATTTCTATTTTATCATAAACTTTGAGACATTGGTTGGAACAACAAACAATCAAGTAGGAAGTCTATTCCTGGTATAGGTGGAAACAATACCAGTTGAGAAGTTGGTTGACAAGCCTGTGTTTAATCCACTGAGCCACACCAGCCGGGGCCCCAGTTGAGATGTTTAAAAGAGTGACCCACTGACTAAGATTTTAAAACTTCTGGTCAAAACCATATGATCATATCAATAGATGCTGAAAAAGCATTTGATAAAGTGCAGCAAACATTTATGATAAAAACCCTCAGCAAAATGGGAATAGAGGGAGCATACCTCAATATCATAAAGGCCATCTATGAGAAACCTGAAGCTAACATCATACTTAATGGACAAAAACTGAAAGCTTTTCCCCTAAGATTAGGAACGAGACAAGGCTGCCCACTTTCTCCACTTCTATTCAACATTGTCTTGGAAGTTCTAGCTATAGCCATGAGAGAAGAAAAAGGAATCAAAGGTATCCAAATTGGAAAGGAGGAAGTCAAACTGTCATTATTTGCAGATGATATGATAGTGTACATACAAAACCCGATTGGCTCCACCAAAAACTTACTCGACCTAATAAGCAAATTTAGCAAAGTAGCTGGGTATAAAGTCAATATCCAGAAATCAAAAGCATTTTTGTATACCAATA
>PVIW01014773.1:0-22121 GCA_004026585.1 Noctilio leporinus
CCCGTTCCCCCTGACCACTGAAGGCCTATTCCTTGTATTCATATACTTGGTTCTGTTTTGCTTGTTGTTAGTTTTGCTCATTATTGTCCTGTAATGGGTGAGATCATATGATATTTGTCCTTCACTGACTGGCTTATTTCACTAAGCATAATACTCTCCAGTTCCATCCATGTTGTTGCAAAGGGTACAAGTTCCTTCTGAAAGTAGTTTTAATTATAGGTTCTTTGTTTTCATCTCTTTGAATATTTAATGCTAATCTTTTCTGTTCTGAAATGTTTCTGTTGAGAAATCAGCTGACATTCTTATGGGAACTTTCTTGTAGGCAACTAACTTTTTTTCTCTTGCTGCTCTTGAGATTTTTGACTTTAACCGTTGCCATTTTACTTATGATGTGTCTTGGTGTGGGCCTCTTTGGGTTTATTTTATTTGGGACTCTGTGCTTCCCAGACTTGTGTGTGTTTTTCCATCACTGGGTTAGGAACATTTTTGGTGATTATTTCTTCTCATAATGGTGCCCTTATGATGAGGATGTTGTTGTGCTTCATATTGTACCAAAGATCCCTTAAACTACCCAACTATCCTCATTTTCTTAATTAATTAATTAATTAATTAGCTGCACTAGTTGGTTGTTTTTTCCTATGTTGCCTTTCAAATTGTTGCTTTGATCTTCTTATTCATCTTATTGTTTATTCCTTCTCATGTATTCTTTATTTCAGATATTGCATTCTTCATTTTTTATTGCTTCTTTTTTGTGGTTTCTAAGTCCTTTTTTAATGTTGTTGAATATCCTTACAATCATTACTTGGGACTCTATATCTGATAAACTGCTTGCCTACATTTTATTTAGCTCTTCTGAAGAATTCTGTTGTTCTTTCATTTGGGGATTCATTTTTTTCTCCTCATTATGGTTGCCTCTTTATGTTTGTTTCTGTGTATTAGGTGAATCTGCTATGACTCTTGGTCTTGGTAGGGTGGCCTTATGTAGTAGGTATTCTTTAGGAACCATTGGTGCAGTCTTCTCAGTCACCTGAGTTGGGTGCTCTATGGGTGTCCCTTCTGTATGTTATGTAAGTCCTCTTGTTGTAATTGAGTTTTGATTCTTATCAGCCCATTTGTGTGTGGGATTGGCCCTCATGCTGCCTGACTGTAAGGCTCAACCTCCAACACAGTGTGAAAACTACTTTGCAGGTGGTGATCTTGAGGCCAATTTGCCTCAGTAGGGTTTGGTGCTCACTGAGATTTCCATGTGGATATGCTGCTTAGAATCCGAAGCTGGCCACTGGGTGTGTTGGCTCTGAGTCTTTTCAGAAGGACTCTGTACAGAATTACTTGTATATCAGACATTGCCTATGATTGGGCCTGGACAACCTATTTGGAGCTTTCAGCCATCCATAGCTTGTGGCTCCAGCTGGTGGGCTTGGGTGTGTGCAAAAAGGACCAAGTTGCATATCAAGGTCGTCTTTTTTACCAACAATGGGTCCTTGGGAAGGTCGGCAAAAGTCTCAATGCACCCAGAGATTTGCCTCTACCTATAGGATGCCTGATAGGCTTAGTCACTGAAAGATCCTCCAGCTGTACTACTCAGCAAGTTGTAGGCTCCACAGGGTGGGGCAAGAGGGAGGTATTAGTAGTGAGGCTATTTCTTTCCTCCAGGCTGATGTTGAATGGAAGGGAGTGCTCTGCCCTAGAACAATGGCTCTTGCAGCATGGGGAAATGACTAAGCACAGGTATCCTGGCAATTGACCTTGCAGCTTTCTCCCCACAGCCATCAACTCAACTCCAGACTCCTTATGTGTCTCTAGCCTGCTCTGTTCTCCCTCCACTAAAGCCCAGGCTGGGGGCTGTATTGAAATTTTGTGTGTTGTCCCTTTTAGAGGATAGCTATGACCTTAGCCATTTATCCTTGGCAGGCAGAAACCCCACACCCCACTGCTTTTCATGGTCAGATGTTATACAGGTGCCTTCATTAGTGCAGTGCTCTAGGCTGGGGAGCATAGCTTGGGAATTAGACCCACACTTCTCAGAGGAACCCCCAGTCTCCAAGCTGAGATACACTCCAGAACTTCAGCTGCTACAGCCCAGCCAGACCTCTTATGCCTCTGCACTTTCCACCAGTCTCACTGTGCTGAAGTGGTTTCTTTCGTAAATCCATGGTTATAAAGCTTCTCTCCAGCTAGTCCTCTGTTGGCTATTTAGGATGATTTTTTCTATACTGTGGTTGTAATTCTAGTTTGGTCCTGAGAGGAGGTTAGTGTAGCTTCCACTTAATCTGCTGCCATCTTGTATCTCTTGTCATTAATTTTTGACAGTTTTAATATAATATGCCTTGGAGATGACCTTTTTGGATTATGGTAACTAGGTAATTAGGTAATTGAGGTAATCCAATTGCTTCTTGGATTCAAGGATCTAGCTCTTTCCATAGGTTTGGGAAGTTCTCATCAACTTTTTTTTTTAAATATACTCTCGATTCCCTTCTCCATCTCTTCTGCTCTGCTTATTTTTTAATTGCTCTTTCTGATGTGGAGTTAGATAGTTCTTATAGAGTTAAATTTTTTTTTAATGCTTAAGTCTCTCACTTCTTCCCTCTGCATCATTTCTAGATTTCTATCTCCAGTGTCACAAATTCCTTCCTTCATCTAGTCAACTCTATTTCCTATGCTTGCTAGTTTATTCTCAATTCCCTTTATTGATTTATTCATCTCCAAAATTTCTTTCTTTTTTTTTTTTCAAAATTTCTGTTTGATTCTTTTTTCAGTTTCAGTCTCTTTGATAAAGTACTCATTTTTTTTATTGATTTGTTTTCTGAGGTCATTAAATGGCTTATTGATGTTTTCTCGCATCTCATTGAGTTTCCAGAACTGCAATCTTTGATTTCCTATCATTTAAATCATATATTTCCAATAGAACCAGGGGCATGGAAACAAGGAACAGACTGACAGTGACAAGAGGGGAGAGGAGTGAGGGAGAAAGGGGGAAAGAAGGGAAAGGATCTAGTTAAGGAACTAGTATAAATGACCCATGGACAAGGATAACAGTGAAGGGATCGACTATGGAAGTGAGGGTGAAGCAGTAGAGAACAATGGGGGAGAATTAGGATAACTGTAATAGAACAACAATAAAAAAAAAAGATTTAAAAATATCACATATTTCCATGTCTTTAAGTTTCTATGCCTTTAAGGGGATTTTTTCATTTTCTTTCTGATCTACCTCACTACCTTGTTTTTCATGGCATTTGAAGCATTCCTTCTCTGTCTAAGCATCTATGTATGAACGGTACTTCTCTAGTATATTGATATGAAGGTTTTTTGTTTTAATTTTCTGGTATGTGGTACTGAATCACAAATGTTTTTAGCTCTCTTGCACTTCTCTGGCTTTTTGGATGTCCAGGATATAGCAGAAAATGGCCTGTGTTCCCTAGGAAGGTAGGTTTCTTTGATCTGGTTGCTTTGTTCACAAGGGATCAAACCTTCAGGGGAATGTGGTGAGCAATGGGGCTCCAAATGAATGAAATCCACGCACCATCCCCTGCAGCCACATCCTCTCATCAGTGTAGCCATGACACATGTGGGTGTGGTGGGCTAGGGGGATCCAGTCACCTCTTCTGTTGCTTCCCCTGTGTTGGATGCTAGGCCCAGTCACAGAGTGTGCTTCTTCCTAGGAGAAAAAGCCATTTTGTAGATACTGTTCTCAGATTTACAGATAATCTGTTCTGCAACCTAGTGTAAAAGGTGAAGGGAAGCAAGCCCCAGGAAGTTAAAGGGCCGCTAGACTCCATGGCTTTGTCTCTGCCTGGAATGCCAACCACCTGATAACTGTGGCCGCACCTTTGAGCTGTGTATCTGCCCAGGTCACTAGCCTTAGCTGCAACCCATGCTGTCCATTCCTGTGAGAATGCTCACTGAATAGCTTTGCTCCTCCATGCTGAAGGAGTGCCTACCACAACCTGATTACCCCCTTTCTGAGCTGAGCCCCATGGTGAACTCCTGGCTGCATAGCTGCCTCTGTGGCTTCTTTGAGCTTTTTTCCCTTTTCCCTTCCCTGGGTCACTCCCACTTGCCCACATTTAGATGTGTCAATGTGTGGATCTCTCAGGTATGTTTGTGAGTTGAGCAGGAAATACTTGGTTGAATTATATAGCTGTCTAAGTGGTTGAAACTTCAAAGGCAGGGGGTGGGGAGATCAAGGCTATCTCTCACATCACCATTCTTTAGATTTCACTGTTCCTTTTTGTTTTCTTTTTTCTTTTTTAGAACATGGACATATGACTTCATTGGTTTATAAATTTCTTTATTTTGAAGAAAAAAACCAATCTTGCTCTCATCATGATCAACAATTTTAAAAATAACTTGAATTGAGCCACAGAAAGCCTATGAGGGAGAACCACAAATTCCAGAATCAATATTCAAAATCTCAAGATCCCTATGTGCTTGAATGGTGAAAAGAAGCCAACAAAAAAATGCTTGACAAGAATTAATAGAAAGACCTTTATTTAGGTTACAATTATACAAACAATGTTACAACGTAAAAACAGAAAACATAACAATACAATGACAGTGCTAAAACTAAACATGCTCCTCCTCACACCAAACTTTTTTCCTACCACATATATACTAAAATGATGTATCTGTATACAACATGCACTTATAAAACAAAGGTACTCAGAAATATTGAGAGTAAAGTAGCATACACTACTTGACAAGAATCATCTAATGAACAAACAAAACTAACAGGGGAAATGGAGACAGACTTAGAGATGAAGAGCAGGATGACAGCTGGGGTGGAGGAAGTTAGGGTGTGGAGGGATTGAGTGAAAAGGAAAAATGACTGATGGACATGGACAACAGTATGGTGATTGCTGTGGGGAGAGGAGTATAAGGGGACTAAATCATAATGGAAAAAATACAATAAAGATTACATTTAAAATGTTATAAAAAATGAGATATATCCTATTTAGACATATAATAGCAAATGGTACAATTCTCAATAAATAGCTCGCATGCATTTTTAGACCTTAAATATAGTATCAAAGAATTAAAGTATTATAACAGCAGTAGACTTTACCTCAGCTCTCTCAACCTCTGATTGAAGGAGACAAATGTCAGGTTATAGATTATGTAAATAGCACAATTAACAAGATGGCCCCAGTAGGTATATATCCAACTCTACATGCTTAAACCTGAGTTTGCAACTTTCTTCCCATTGACCAAGAAACATTTGTAAAGTGGATCACACATTTAGCCCACTAAGAAAGCTTCAATACATTTCAAAGAGTAGAAATGTATAATTCATTTTTTAACAGTATCAGGAAAAGTTGTTACTGCATTAATATGATGCACATTACTTTTACTTGATAGTAACTTAAAAGATTGTTTTTTTAATTAAAACATTAATGGGATGTATAGAATAAAATATATGTTACCTGAATTTTTAAAATTGTTGTTCTATTACAATTGTCCCTTTTTCCCCCATTGCTTTCCCCTGTCCAGCCCACCTCTCCTTCTGCCACAGTCAATTCCCACCCTGCTGTCCATGTTCATGGTTCATTTATACTAGTTCCTTGACTAGCCCTTTCCTCTTCTTTCCCCCCTTCTCCCCCTCCCCTATCCCCTCTGGTCACTGTCATCTGTTCCTTATTTCCATGCCTCTGGTTGTATTTTGTTCATTCATTTGTTTTGTTCATTAGGTTTCTATATTGGGTGAGATCATATGGTATTTATCTTTTGACACCTAGCTTATTTCACTAAGCATAAAACTCACCAGTTCCATCCATGCTGTCATGAAAGGAAGGGGTTCTTTCTTTCTTTCTGCTGTGTAGTATTCCACTGTATAAATGTAGCATAGTTTTTTTGTCCACTCATCCATTGATAGGCACTTAACCTGTTTCTAGTACTTGGCTATTGTAAATAGTGCTGCTAAGAATTTCTAAAGATAAAGTCAAAAACTCAAAGAAACTGTATTCAATGGGATGACTTTGAATTGTCTTCTCTCTCCTCATTCCTTCATTTCTCTTTGCTCATAGTAAAATTAGACTAAAAACCTTGGGGAAAATTTCCAGGGTGTTTCTTTTTAGAGTTTAGTGAAATCTAGTCAGTGAATCCTTACTAAGATAGAGTTACTGGTTTACAGTGTCCTCCCCTTCCATACTTTTTACTCAAAACATAATGAATAGTGGCCAAAAGAGTTTCTCGTACGATGCCAATTAAAGATCTAATCTTTAAAGAAAGTTTTTTTGAAAACAGGTATTAGGGAAAAACAAACAAACAAACAGCCTTTTTAGCTATACTTTGAGGTTCTCTGGGTAAGAGGTTTGTCCTATTTCCTTTTGTATCCCCAATACTTGGCTAAAGGCTTGACACACAGTAGGTGCTCTATAAATGTATACTTGGTACATATTGTAAACTTCTTACATATTGGAAGGCAAGATGTGTTTAAGGATATATAACTCTTCCTCTTCTGTTATTGCTCTGCACCATTCCCCAGGGCAGTAGTCAAGGGAAAGTTTCCACTCAGGATAAATCACTATATCCCTGTCTACTCTATGTTGGCCTCAGTGTTATAGCCAGGTTGGCCCATCCCACTGTTATTTAGAACCTTCTGAGCAGAGGGTGAGTGAGAGGAAGAGAGCCTTTGGCTCTAGCTCGTACCAGTCATATAGTAGAAGAATGGATTTAACATCTCTTATTTATCCTTGCCTTCGTTGCCTCTCCCAAATGCAGGGAAGCCTACCCAAAAAGAAGGAAGGACTACAGGTATGATTTAAGAAAAGAATTTTTCAAAAAGTGTTCTGCAGCCACTTTTCCCCATATATTTTCTATAGCAGGCACAGTGCAAGAAGGGAGTGGTCAATGGGCTCCAAGGATCAGGGGAGGTAAAGAACTGAAAAAAAGTGAACCCCTTCAGAAAAGTGTGTAGGTGAAAGTCATCTACTAACTACATTAAAAAGAACATTCATAAGAATTGAATTTGAGAATTATTTTATTAAGAAATATAATGTCTCAATAATAAAGCAATATGCACATTTTAAAAAGTGCTTACAAAATAAATTAAAAATATAGTCTATAAATTTAAAAAATATATTATTTTAGCTTTAACCTAGGTACTTCTTCAGGATCGGCTTGCATATACCACTCTGTCTGTTACATAATTTTAAAAAAACTTGATTTAAAATACTTTCACAATGTTAATGTGAAATTCTTTCATATTGCTCCATTACATGTACAACTTTTTGTGCATGCCCTTTTGCCTTTGTTTGCTTCTTTGGTAAATTTGTAGTATGAAAACACAAGAAGTATCAGTATATATGAAAGAAATGCTTGCCTTTTAAACAGAGGTTTATATGTTATTGAGTTAAATATTTTTCCCCTTCTAAGGGAGAAAGTTCTCCTTCTACTACACGTTTAGATTCTTTACTTGAGTAAGATCTACATAGTGCCAGCTGAAATTTACTGTCACAAGGCCTGATGCCCAGACATCAATTCCACAGAATCGTCCCCAAACATTTGAGGGATAGTACCTTGCCTACAATTATAAACCATTATTAAGCAATAAAAGCTTATAAAAATAAGTTAAGAAACCCTTCTGTAATGAAAAATGGCATAGAATTAATGTCCACCTACTTAATAATGATAATTTTGTTACTGTGAAATATGACTTCAATGAAGGTTTACTTTGCTTCTGTTAAAAACGAGTGAAACGACGCCACAATCCTATTAACTTTGAAGCTATTTTCAGGCATTGATTTATTGTGTCTTGTCTTTTCTTTCTTCTCTTCATTGTCTGGGTATTATTTATCTGTGGAATAGGAAAATCAATCATCAAAATAATTGTCACTATCTTTAACAACTGTTAAGGGCTAAGTTATTTTGTTTTCTCTATGCAGGTGTATCTCTAGATGTACCCTTTGCCCCGCCCCCCAAAAAACACCTGGTTATTGCCTGTCCCCATGTGCTTTCTCCAGAGGAATGCCCTTCCATTTTTCCACCTACCTACTCATGCTTCAAGGCCAAGCACCGCTTCCTTTATAAGGCTTCTACTAATTACTCAGACCTTTCTTTTGGAAACTTTTCTAGTGTTTCACAGTGTGTTTCATTTAACTTGGCTCTCACTGAAATGCTATTTTTATTATTGCATCATGGGTTTTTCCCACAGTGCTAAGTAGTATGTTTTGTACTAGGAAACACTAAATATTTATTGAATGAATAAATAAATGATACATCAATAATTTTATGATCTCCCTGACAAGTTTATAAGTTCCTCAAAAACAAGATATATCTAATGCTTTTTTACAGATATAATTCAGTAAACTTATTGAACCTAAAATGTTTCTGCCTTCTGTCCCTTCCACCACTGTGATGTGCCTAGACAGATGCCTGGAGGCTTTTCTGAAGAGGAGCCTGAACTTAAAAAAAAAAAAAAAAAAAAAAAAAGATTACAATAATATTCTGGTGTTTTCCTCCACCTAAATTGCTCTTGAGTGGTGATAGACGTCCTCCTAGACACACAGTATTCAGGCCAATAAAGTTCACCAGCTTACCAGGCAAAAATCTTACAATTTAAAATTTGCTAGATCATAATTTAGCATTATTGGTCTTCAGCTCTTCCTTTGGGCTTGAGATGGGGCTCAAATAAATGACTATAGACTCTCCCTTTGTTATTGTCTAGAACTTGATCTAGCTTGTTCTCTATGCTCTTCTCATACGGGTGGACTTTACTGTGGCCATATGTAGGTTTACTAGCATCTCCTTGATAGAAGACATATAACCAAACAGGTTTTTCACATGCATCCAGAACCACCCTATGGCTTCAGTCTTCAGTCCCTTAAGAGGTGTTTGCCTTGGCCACACAGACACACTCAGTTACAGGCTGATCTAGTTCATTGGTTAATAGGCAACAGCAGTGCATACCTATACTTATTTCTCTTTGTATTTTTATAATTTTTCATCAGGAAGATAATTCCCTGTTTTACTTACATGCTGAAATAAATACTTATTGAGAACTGGGTACATGCCAAGTAGTGTTCAAGTGCTTTTACAAGTAATGACTCATTTACTCCTTATAAACACTCTATCTGGAACTTGCTAATATGATCCAGAAGAAACTGGGCAAGCAGAGGCTAAGTAATTTTTCTAAGTTTCACACAAGTTATGGGACGAGAATTCAAAAGTCAGGCAAGACTGTTTCCAGACTTTCTGCTCCAACTCTGCACTACTGTTTCCATATTTAAAATTACACAGTCACTCAAATGCATATAACTGCAAATGCAAAAGACGTTATGTAAAGGGGCAGCAATTCCGCTCATACAAGCAATTAAGCAAACATGGGATAATTCATTATTTAAAAAAAGAACACAAAATTATTATGTGATAAGCCTAAGTAATGCTTCTCAAATTATGGAATGGGTAAGAATTTCATTACAAGCTCATGCACAAGGACTGTGATTTTGAAAGTCTAGGCTGAATCCCTGAGAATTGACATTTTGGAGAATAACCTCCCACGCTCAGGCAGCCAGGTGATATTCTGATGTAGGAGGCTCGCTGACCACGCCTTGAAACACTCACCTAAGATTTAGAACAATAATTCTGCCCAAAGATTCACAGCCCTAGATACGGGTGGATTTGGCTGCGGCATCAATTGACAATACAACCCCGGCTGATTTGCTCTCCAAAAGATCGAACCTAAATAAAAATCACGATTCTGTACTGCACAAAAAGCCTCCTCCCCACTCCCATCCTCTTTAACCGAAAGTTAGTGCCAAGATACTAAAAAGCATGTGTGCTTTGCATGGGTTTACCTGCATTCCGGAGTAGCCTGAGCACCGGAAAGTAAACGTTGCATTAGTTCTCTTCGCGAAGTCTTTCTTGGAGAGTGATGTGCAGCCCGGGTTGGGATAGAAGGTAAAGCTCTCGATTTTAGTGAGGCAATCTGGCTGCTCACAAGCGGCAAATTTCACGAGACAAGGACAAAACGCCAGGGGTGGAGTGTATTTAAAAAAAGAAGAAGAAGAAGACGAGAAAAAGCTGATTACAAATGAGTGAAAGGGGCAGCGGGGAAATGGGGGATGGGTGTCAAGCGGGGGACACAATTAATGGGATTCGAGTATGAGGAAGGAGGTTTCGGTTGGGGAGAGGGATGATCGCCCCACGGAAGGGGAGGCAGTAGGATCGGGTGGAGTGTAGCAGACCTCTCTGCCTGAGAAAGGGCTCGAGACGCCGCTAGCTCCGCCCAAGACGCGGTCCCGGGGACTGCCAAGGAGGCGGCGCCATGCGCGCGGGGGTGCCGCACTAGGGTGCGAGGGGTGCTCCCCTGAAGAAGTGCCCTGACCCCAGTTCCCTATTTGACTTTCCTCCCGTGGCGGGGGTGGGGGTGGGGTGGCGGGGAGCCTCTTCCGGAATCCCGCTTGGTTTCGAAAGCGACTTCCTCCCCTTAAATCAGAACAGAAGTGGCGCCCCAAGCTGGGTCCAGAGATTCCTGTAGTCCAGTCGTCTCTACGGTGGGAGTCACCTGGGAGCCCAACCACCGCCTGGGGTTCTATTCGGGCCGTAGCCCTTTCCTGAACTGCTGGCGTCTCTCTGGAGAAAGCCAGCAGCCCTGCCTAGTTACTCACCCGACTTTCACAGCTCTCAGCATTGCCGTGGGGATGATTGGTCTAGGAGAAAGGAAGAAGAAAAGAACAACGCTGAAAAGGGTAAAAACAAGTTCACAGAAGGATCCCCACCATCCCCACCACCACTGTTGCTCCCAGGTTTTAAAGATGCTCTGAAAGCAGTTTCTACTTAGGCACTTGTTTCTTATGCATCTGGTTTTGTCATTGAAAAGGTAGAGAAACATTTAGAGTCCGATAGCGTCTGCTAGTGTTCGAAACTGGGTATCAAAGGATCCTGGTCCTGGAGGGAGACTCCCTCTTCTTACCAAAGTAGGGCTGCACCTGTGAGCAATATGCCATTTTTCCAATGCCCACAGCTGTCTTGTAGCCAGTTGTTCATGTATTTCACATATGCATATTATATCCAGAAATTAGAATATTTAGGGAAATGATTTCTACTGTGTATTAAACAGTGTGAAGGGCACCTTATCCCATAATGGCATCCCAAGGCATCTAGAACACTAGATAGACCTGAAGGGCTATTCTAACTGGTCAAGGCTCAGCTGACAAGAATTCCATCTTTTACTCCTCTTCCTCTCACCCTCCCTCAAGCCCTCTTATTCCCAAGCCTGTCTTTTAAACCCCCTGCACTGGAGGAGCAGCACTTTAGTGGAGTATAGGAGCATAGGCACCCTTGATGGATCATATGTTATCTATTAATATCTGCTCCTCATCAGCATCTGCACACTTAATATGTGCCAATTCCTAGGTAACTATTTTAGAAGCTGATATGTTTCAATATCACATGTAAAAATTTTGACAATATGCCATGATATGTTCCCCCAATTATCTTTTTTTTAAATAAAATGTGTGTGCATGTCTATTCTTCTGATGAAAACACTTTTGTTTTGTTTTTGTTTTTTAAATGTTTCTTCACTTACCCCAGTCAGTTCAAGTATGTATAAGTCCAGGTCTTTATGTATAATTTCCAGGTAATCCTTTCTAATCTTCTCAAAGTCACAGTCAATGAAGTTGTAAGTTAGCACCAGCTCTACCAGTTGTAAGATGAAGATCTTCCTGAGAAAAACTGACAGAACAAGTAATAAAGCATCAGACAATGTATTTGGAAACCAAGTTCTACCCCAGTTTGACATTAAACTCTTTCCACCCACACTGAATTGCCTCTAGATCTGCAAGGCCAGCCTTAGGGCCAAGCACCCAGGCTCTACTCTGTCTCTTATTCCCACTGCACAGAAGCCCATGTTTACCCATGCTGCTGCCTTAAGTTGGAGTCTCCCTGATGCTCTAGTGCTTTCTGGCTCCACATATATAACACCTAAACGCCTACGGGCTCTTTTCTCCTAGGCCAATGATTTTCCTTGATGTCATTTGCTTCCTTTGTAGAATTCTGAATTGATCACATGAGAGAAAAAACTAGGACTAGCTAAATTTATGGAATTTTTACATTAGTAAAACCATGAGGAATTTCACCTTCCTCTTTTAATCTTTGCTTTAACTACTTGATATGCACCTGCATGTACTTTAAGAGATACTCACATCTTTCTCCTAAAGGGACATTTCCTACAAGCCCCCTTTCCTTGTTTAAAATAAAAAAGCCCCCAAAGGCAGCCACTCTAAGTACTAGGTACCACTGCTTGTACTGGTTTTACATCCTGAGCATTGCCTTTGGCCACTTTCAACTAGTGCTTTCTCTCCTCCATGGCCACTGAGAAAACTCCTAACTCCCTTAAGGGGATGATTGAAGCTTGGACTGGGTTTCCATTTGAAGACATTAAATGTACACTACTGACCAGAATCTTAGGGGCAGGAACGATAAGAAGTTGAAATGATGGGAAAAGATGGGACAGGATTCATCCTCAAATAAATTACTTTTCAAAGCACCGTTGTCAATTTCAGGAAAGGAACATCTCAGGGACTAAGACCTCCACTAGTACTTTATGTAGATGTCAAGAACTTTTAAAACTAAACTCCAGCGTCCAGCCACCTTCACAGTCTCACTCTAGGCTACATGTAAACGCAAGAACTGTAGACTCCAGCATCAGAGGCCAGACAGCCCGACGCATCGCTCAGCCGTGCACTCCAGAGGCAGGTGCTGTCCAGCGCGCTGCAACCCAGAAGGTGCGCGCGATTCAACCGCGCTGAGTCCCGCTGCCCAGCCTAAATAACTTTGGTTGCCCCAGGCCCTCATTGGAACTTGAGCATCCGCACCGTTTTAAGGGACAGGAGAAGTAACGAGATGGAGGTTTCGAATTTGAGCTGGCAAATCCATGTCATCTAGAAAGGGAAGTTTAAGTTCAGCGAAGTGAGCCTGGAAGAGCGCCCGAGAGGATGCCTAGAAGCCTCTGCGCTCTGGCAACGCCAACAGAGGGTTGAAGGGACGCCAACCGAGAGTTGAAGGGACGCAAGGCCAACACCTACCAAGCTGCTAGGAGATGAACCCCGCTCCCGCTGGAGCTTGATACGAATTGCCCTGGGCTCTCCCTACACCCTGCTCCATTCTTTCCCCTTGCCCCTCCCCCCTCCCCGTTACGTGTCAGAGCCTGCGGAGCCCTGGTCTTGGGAAGTTCCTAGTAGTCATCACTGGAGCCGGAGAGACAGGGCGTCCTAAGTGAGTCCTGGTGAATGTCACAGGCTAAAAAGGGCGCCTGGAAACAAGAGGGAATGGCAAGGGAAGCGGGGAAAGACTGACTCTGTGGTGAGGGTGGGGTTAGGACTCGAGTCAGAAGTGAACTTTAATTCATAAAAGACACTCAACAGCTGTACCAGTACAGCTGGACCCCATTCGCTGGTTAAGGCCTGAGGCTAAAACTTATGGCTCTGATAGAAATGCGGGAAAGTCACTAATTCGAAGATGGGCTTTTCTGGAACCCTCCAGGTCTAGTGTTCAGTGTCATGGCTGCATCCTTTGGTAAAGAAGCCCCCTTCCTCCTCACCAATTTTTCGGGAAATTGTGGGATGATACCAAAACTTGATTCATCTGGTGTGACATCAGAGGTGTTTTTTTGTGGAAAGCAGCTGCACGTTGGGTAGGCAGACAGGAGAAAGAAACACAGATATTTTCACTGGGTTGGGATATGCTGATGAAGAAAGTATCTCTGGCTGAGGTTCTACTTGCATTCTTCTAGCATATAACCAAGCTGCCTCCTTTTCTTTGTTTCTTCTTTTAAATCATTACATCTATGTTAATCTTTGTAGAGCTGAGGCAGACAGGGTGTCTCTTCTGTTAAACACACGACTAAACCTTTGTCACTGGAGCCCCCAATTTCCTTATCTGTAAGTATGTGACCTCTTAACTCATATCACTTTCCTGCTCAAAAACTTTGGGCATTTCAGTTGCCTTGAAATGTACAATTATCCCTCTTACTTGGCTCTATGCTATCTTTTCAGCCTTCTCTTCAATTTCCTAGGCTTCTGCCAAATAGTACCTGAAGTTAACATGCTTTAAATGTGCCCTTATCTTTGTTCATTCTACCCACACACTCCCAGATATTTGGCTTTCTCCTGTCATTCAAAGCTCATTCTACTGACCATCCTTTCCAAAATGGTCTCCTACCTGGATATGACCTTATTTTCCTTGAAGCCATATTTATTTTGGACTTCCCTTTTATGACCCTCAATTCATTATGTAATATTTCAATAATATTTCTCAACCTTATTTATCAGACTATGAGTTTCTTAGAAGTAGAAAATGTCTTATATTAAGGGATTTGTTCAATATCAATTTACTTTTTCAAAAACATTTGAAGTGACTTGCAGTAACTTCATTGGTATCAGAAAGTAAAAAACAGTCAAGATGATGTCAAATAAAGGGCAAGGAATAAAGAAGGTGAGTATCAGTTACAAGGAATGCCATAGGAAAACATTATTAAGAAATGGAAAATTAAGACAAGCTCAAAGTGAGTTCTGGTTTTCCAAACAATCATTGCAAAGAAGAGCATATGATGGACTCCACAAGTTCATTCAGGAAACCAATCTTTCTTAGCACTGTGATCATCATCATAGCCACCATATAGCTTAGTCTTATATGCGGTCTGTCCATAAGGTATCCAGCCGTGTAATATGAAAAAGAGACATTTACTGAAGAAGATACAGAATACAAAGAACATTGTACATAGGACAATGACACCTCTGTCCCCTTCAAAGTAGGCACCTTAGGACCTCACACAGTTCTAATCACCATCAGCTGCCCCACCATATTTTCTTGAATCTCATCAATGGTCTGAAATCTCTTCCTTTTCGAAGGTGATTGTAGTTTTGGGAAAAGCCAAAAGTTCAAAGGTGTCAAATCTGGGCTGTAAGGTGGCTGAGTCACCTGGGTGATTTGATGTTTCATCAAAAACACTCTGTGCAAGATATGGTGCTTGAGAGGGTAAATCGTCATGATGAAGCTGCTAATTACCGGTTTCCCATTAATGTGGTTTCTGAATCATTCAAATAGTTTCTGCGGAGGAATGTTCAAGCTTAACACAACATTTGATGCAGATTCATTGCTGTCATTTGAGTTCAACAGCCACACAGTACACATGCTCACTCAATGGCGTCTACCACCCCCACTGACTAGTACAGTGAAGCCATCATTGTTCATACATGCTCATTGCAGTCCACTCTCCTTGGCTACCAGGTTACACTAATGTCTCGAAAATAACTCTTATTATATTAGCAATGGCTGGACTTTTTCTGGACAGACCTTTATGCCACGTGTAATAGTACATAAAAATACTACTCAGTAAGTTGAAGTATATTAGTTTTATTTTAAAACCACTGTCAGACATCAAATAATTTTCTATTAAAAAATTCTCTAAAGATTTCTTTTTCTAGTTTTCCATTATGTATTACTTTGAAGCAACCATTCAGGGAAGGGCATCACTGATAAATTTCTGATGGGCCGAAGAGCTTCCCATTTTTCCTCTTTTCTCATTTGTTCAAATGCTAAAGGTATGAACAGTATCAACATGTGTATTTTGGGAAGTCCTAGGTTAGGTTAAGAATGGAAGTGACATCATTTGTATCACTGTGTGATTACTCAGAGAACTTAGTCAATACTCTCACCTATGAGATAAGCCCCAAAAATGACCTACCAATCAGTTTTCTTTTCTCCTACCCTAAGCAGAAGATATATCATTCACTTATTTCCTTAATACTTTAATTGAAAAAAATGTTCTTTTTGTTTTTCATTTCCTTAGTTTTTCCTCCTTTAAAAATTTACTTTCTCCTCATTTAACTGTCATGAATATTTGAAGTAGCTTAGTCCTCGTGGAAAACTCAGTTTGTTTTGAAATAAGTAGATAAAAGTCAGGAAAAAATATTTTTAAACTTATTAAATCATAGTCATTGGACCTTAAAATATAAGGAATATCAGATAGGTTGATTAAATGGGAAATATTCTTGATGAAATGGAAATTTCCTTCTATGGAGTAAGAAAAGTGGAGGACATCAATCTTCTATTGGTAATAGTTTAGAAAATGTAACAATGGACTTTCCCTAACAGGTGTTTTTTATTGTTTTTGTTTTTTGTTTTTGTTTTTGTTTTTTTTGAAGGGGGAGGGTATTGAAAGTAAAGAGATTGTTCTAGATTCTCCAGAATGCTGGTTTTGTATACTTATCCAGAAAGGAAGGGCCCAACACTTGGCAGAGGTGTACATTCTTTCTGTCGTGATATTCTACCTTATTATAGATAATAAGGTATAGTATTTATATTATGTAAAGTGGTTAATGGGTGGTTTGTGATGACTGCAGCATATATCTATTTGGCTCATTAATTTTGCATTGTACATTTGTACTCAAGCAGCCTTTATGTCAGTCCGAACCACTGATTGATTTCATTGAACTCCATATTCCTCTAAAATCCTTTGGGGTCATTTGTAGATCAGAAAATTAAGTGAGGATGTTTCTTATGACAAAAATGAAAAACATGCCTTTGATTTTATTTCATTCTCAGGCTTGTGATACCTGAATAATCAGCCTATGCATTAAGGAGTAACAGTGGCTAAACATATGCATGGAAATCTAGTGTTTTCACTCATTCCTTTGTAAAGAAACAGTCTTACCCTCAGCCAACTAGAGGTAAAAGATTTTGCTTGCTGTACTGTTTTTCTAGAATTTAATATGAATTGAACAAGGAGAAAATTATTCAAGGAGAAAGTAGGTGTTGAGCTTTCTTAGAATGCTTCAAAAGAGTTGCAGAAGAGGTCAGAGCTGAAAGATAGTTCCAGTTTTAGATGCCTTGCAAGGGTATTTACTAGGCTGGTAATCTTCTATTTTTCCCTCCAGAGGTAGTCTCCACCCTTCTCTATCCTGCTTTTTCTTCCAGGGAAGCTGACTCATAAGGATCTCATTCAATGCTCACTGGACCTCCAGTTTTTGGCTGGGTTCAGTCAATGGGCAATATTGGCAAGTATTCAGGAGGTAGGAGGACAGTGATGTTGGCTGGGATTTTAATTCACCCATTCCTCATAGACTGCATGCTGTTCTTTCCTGAGGTCCCTCTTCCCCTGTTGGTTGACCTTTAGATCTTGATGCTGTTCTCCTAAGTTCTGATAACTATTTCTTTTCTTTGTCCCTTTAGTTCCAAAGGTGAAATTGCTCCTTATTCTTTCTAGCTTGGGGGTACTGCTTTATTCTAAATGTTACAACTTGCCTGGGCCAGACCCAGTTTATACCCATTGTCCCAACAGAATTTATTAATAAAGCTTCCTTTTACCCTAAAAAATGACACCAGTTAAATAATAAAGTTATATGATTATTGTTGATTTTCTTATTTATACTCTTCAGAAATAATTCCTTTCTTATACTCTCCTAAGGTTACCCAGAGTAGTTAGGGTAGTTAGTGTCTTTTATTTTTTCTTGGCTCCCAAACAACCCATGGTTGTCACCAGTATGTCATCACTTGAAGCTACCAGCTGATATTCCTTTCCTCCACCTCATGGCATCAGACTAGTTCCATAACTTTTTCAGGGGAAACAGGGACTCAATAAATAATTAATTTCTAATTTTAGAAAACTGTTTCCTGCTCTTACATTAACTGTGAAAGATATTACAAGAAATTATGTAGTTTTCCTTTTATTGTCAAATGCCATCCCTTCTTAGTAATATTGTTAGACTGGATTTGCAAGAAAGCTACACAACTACTTGACTCTATTATGTAACTTGTTTCCTATCTGAACCCTCTTTGTTTATGTGTAAAAGTGTCATGAGAAAAGTGACCATGATGTGAGTCAAACTGTCACTATTAGCTTACATCTCATTTGGTATGTTTGAGGTCCTCCAAGTATCTTGCCTACGGCGAATCCTACTATTATCAGTAACGTTATCTCAGGGAAGCAATCAACCCATGTACTTTCTCTCTCAAATGTAATAAACCCCTAACAACCATTTTACAACTGTGCCTCATTAAGGTTTACTTTCTTCCTATAGAGCCATCAGGATTTCTGAGAATGGGAAACCTGGAAACTCGAGACTCAGGGTGGAGGTGGAGGGAAGAAAAATATAGAAAATAAGGAGGAGACTGTAGAAAGCTGAGGAAGGTAAATGAACAGCAAAAGCATAGGGTGTAGAAGTTCAGCCTGGGGCCTGTCCTCAGGTGGGACTATCACTTAGATGTTGGGAGATTAGAGCAGGTAGTCAGCAAACTGTATCCTGTAGGCCATATCCTATCTAGTATTTTGGGGTTTTTTTTGGCTTTGTTTTAATAACTAAAGCTTTCTGGAACATAGTCATAGCCATTTGTTTTCAACATTGTCTCTGCTTATTTTCGCACTGCAAAGACAGAGTTTAATAGTTGAGATGGAAGTCATATGGCTTGAAAGGCTTAAAATATTTGGTATCCAGCCTTTTACTGAAAAGGTTTACAGACCTTTGGGTAGATAATCATACCGCTTAGTCTTATAATGGAATTGGTTGTTGACTCTCTATACCTGTATAATTCTTTTATCAAAAAGATTATCAACAGTGTGTAAGATCATGTGGCTCCAAACCAGTAATCTCTCCTGAATACAGGCTTTCAATCAAGGGAATTTTCTCTCTTCTTTTCTTACATCTACCTTGTTCAACAAAATTTGTAGTATAAACTCCTAATTCACATTAAGTACCTAGGAATATTGATTAATTACATTCCCAAATTCCCAAGTTTTTTCTCATATACTCTGAACAGTTTTAATGGTTCAAATCTCTTTTAAAGAATATTTGTTGCAAATGCATTTGAAAAGAGTTGAAATCTAAAAGCAAAGATATGCAATAAGTATTTCATACTTAATTATTTGACCAAACCAGGAAAGTACCTCAATAACTCTGTATCTCAGAATATTGTCTATTCACCTTCTTGAAAGAAGAAATTTATAGAATTGTAGTGTGGGTGTGATCATTTAGGACTTCATTGTAACTTACTTTAATGAGAATACTTTATTTTCCTCCAAAACTCTAAATTTATCAGATATAATGAGTTGACATACCTGTACCCCTTGTATTTTGTAAAATTGGGGTCTTTTTATTGGTAACAATTCTTAAGGGATTTCTTCTAGGAGACAGTATTTTTTGAATAATTTTGATAACTTAATATCTGTGCCTTTAAGTTCATATTATGATGCTTATAACTGAATTCTCTTTTGGACCCAGCATATTGTCTCATTATATCTTAATGTAGTTCAATTATATAATATTTATTAAGCAACTATTAGTTTCATAGAAGTAAAGCAAATGTTTAGATAAAGTTCTATAATACTTTGCTTTATCAATTTGACCCAGAACAACTCATTTGCACATACTGTTTTCTCTTTATGTGCCACTGGGATGCTTTAAAGAGAAAATACATACAAAAGCCCTTGAGTATGGGAAGACCCCCAGTTGTACATTCTAAGGATTAAAATGGCAGAACACTGAGCATACAGCTCTTTTCACCTTCAGGTAAACTGCCCACCACTAGGTGGTGTCTCAGTGGGAATACGCAGCATCACATACACCTGAGGAAGTGTTCCTGAGCTATTATGTAATGAGCAGCATCCGGCGTTATTTCCTTTTGCAGAGAGCTTACAGTAAAACCTTCGTGAGTCATTATTTTGCAGTTGCAAAGTGAGGCTACGTGCATTTCTCTGCTCAGGCTGCCATAACGTAATACTATAAAACGGGGAGGCTTAAAAATAAACATTTGTCATAGTACTGAAGGCTGGGGAGTCCATGATAAGGGCGCTGGCTGATTTCGCCTCCTGTGAGAGCTCTCTTCCTGGCATGCCGGTGACTGTATCTTCACATGGTGGGCACAGAGGTCATCTCTGTGATGTTTTTTCTTAAGGCACTAATCAGGGTTAGGACACAAATCCTAACCTACTCATGACCTCTTTACCATCCAAAAATTTCATCTCCAAGTACCATTGCATTGGCTTCAACATTTGAATTTTATGGGGGCACAGTCAGTCCATAGCATGCACACCTGTCTGATAAATTGCAGGGGAAGAAAAGCATTTCCTCAAGTGGCAACTATTTTGCCATCCTTTTTTTTGTTGTTGTTGTTCGCCTTTTCTTTTTTGCTGCCTTCTTTTGAATTTGTTCTACCTGATGAAGTATAAATTATGAGCTTTTCCACTTTGGTTATGTATTATTCCTGACTCTGTGTGTGCACTGGAGATAGCTTCCACTGCTTTTGTTTTGTTTTGTTTTGTGTGTGTGATTCCTTTCCCGACATTTGAGATAATCTTTATATATATGTGCCAATGTGCCAATCAGTGTCATTTGAAGAGAATATGCAGTGGAGTTACACAATCTTGCATTCTAATTTCGGCTCTGACACTTATTAGCTGTGTAATTTTAAAAGGTCAACTCACTCAAATTTTCTAAGCCTCAAAAGTTTTTATTTGTAAAATGTGAGTAATGAAACTTTATGTGAAAAATGGAAATAATCACAATAATAATGATGGTACAGGATGCCTGAGAGGGTAAGCATGCTTAGGCTTAGTAAAATTCCTGGAACACAGTAAGTTTTAAATGCCACTGTGAAAGTTAATGGCGGTATTGAATACTGCTAACGGAATATAATTAAAGTGAAACACACTTTAAAATTTGTCAGAGATAGATAATCTGTAGTTGATCTTATAAATAGGAGTATAACCTTACAATTCAGCCTTTTTTCTAAAGATATGCCAAAGAAAATAAAATAAAAACAAAATCACTCTTTCACTTTGAAGATTTATTGAATCTCAGTGCAACTTTTCATTTTATCTTGAGTAAGTAGTTTTTAAGTGTTTTGTATTTTTCCAAAATTATATATATGTTGTCAAAATATAAATTACTTACTATTGACCACAAATTGTCAATGGTAGACTAAAAACTACAGTTCAGGTATCTTTCTGCATCTCTAGGCAGCCTAACTAAAGAAAGGAGAAGGTTTTTTGTTTGGTTGTTTGTTTTTGTCTTTGTGCGGTTTTTTTGGTTTGTTTTGTTTTGCTTGAAGATGTTTGAACACTTAAAAAAAGTCATCCACCTTAACATTAATTTTCCAAGAGCATTAGATTGGTTTTATTTTGTCTTGGTTATTACATCTTTGCTTGTTACCTTGCCATATTTGGAATAAGACAGAAATCTGATCTTATTGCTGCTTTATTATCCTGTTTTATTTGATTATAGAAATTTTCTTTCTCATTTTGTTTCATTTCAACATTGACTGTTGGGCCATTATCAGTAGTTTTGTTCCTGTTTCTGTCCTTCTCTTGCTTTGCTTTGCTTTATTTTATTTTACTTCAGTTCAAATGTTGGTTGATGTTTGTTTTCACTGAAGGCAAGCATTGCTTCAGCATTGTGTAGACAAATTGGCAGGGTTTGGTTGTCACTCTGGGTTTCAACTGTTCTAATGTACATGGCTTTATCCCTTACCTTCACTTATCTGCCTATCTCCCTCCATGAATGATCACTTCATTACAACCCTCTTTTCCCAGTCTCCACCTCCTCCTGTAGGATGCTAATGGCCATGTGCTGCCAAAAAGTCAATGGTATATAGAAAAGGAGTAGTTATGGCAAGTTATTATTAAAATCTATCCAAAGTCTATTATTCCTTTCATGAAATATGCTTTGTCTTCTTGCAATTTTGTATAAGATTTATTTGGCTAGGATTAGTTTTGCAGCATCCAAACTTCTTTTTTTTTTTTTTTTAATTTTATTATTGTTGTATTACATCCATCCCCTTTTTGCTCCCCTCTGTCCCCCCACCCACCCACCCATTCCCCCCAAAGTCAATCCCACCTGTTGTCCATGTCCATGGTTCCTTTATACTAGGTTCTTGTCTAAGCTGCTCCCCTTCTTTGCCTCTACGTCTCCCTCCCCCCTACCCCGTTCCCCTGACCACTGAAGGCCTATTCCTTGTATTCATATACTTGTTTCTGTGTTGGTTGTTGTTAGTTTTGTTCATTATTGTCCCGTAAGAGGTGAGATCATATGATATTTGTCCTTCACTGACTGGCTTATTTCACTAAGCATAATACTCTCCAGTTCCATCCATGTTGTTGCAAAGGGTACAAGTTCCTTCTTTCTTTCTGC
>PVIW01014774.1:0-12559 GCA_004026585.1 Noctilio leporinus
TGTCCATGTCCATGGTTCCTTTGTACTAGGTTCTTGTCTAAACTGCTCCCCTTCCTTGCGTCTTCCTCTCCCCTTCCTCCAACCCCCTTCCCTCTGACCACTGAAGGCCTATTCACTGTATTCATATATTTGGTTCTGTTTTGCTTATTGTTAGTTTTGTTCATTATTGTCCTGTAATGGGTGAGATCATATGACATTTGCCCTTCGCTGACTGGCTTATTTCACTAAGCATAAGACTTTCCAGTTCTATCCATGTTCTTGCAAAGGGTAGGCATTCCTTCTTTCTTTCTGCTGTATAGTATTCCATTGTGTAAATGTACCAAAGTTTTTTGATCCAATCATCCACTGATGGGTACTTAGGCTGTTTCTAGCACTTGGCTATTATAAATACTGCTACTATGAAATAGAAGTGGATAGTTTCTTCTGAATTGGTGTTTCAGGATTCTTTGGGTATAGTCCTAATAGCAGAATTTCTGTATCAAAAGGCAGTTCTATTTTTAATTTTTTGAAGAAATTCCATACTGTTTTTCATAGTGGCTGCAATAGTCTGCATTCACATAAGCAATGCACTAAGGTTCCCTTTTCTTCACATCCTCACCAGCATTTGTTTGCTAATTTGTTAATGATGGCCATTCTGACAGGTATGAGGTGGTATTTCATTGTGGTTTTAATTTGCATCTCTGATGGCTAATGATGTTGAGCATTATGCCTGTGGGCCCCTTGTATGTCCTCTTTGAACAAATGTCTTTTCAGGTCCTTTGCCCATTTTTAAATTGGCCTATCTTCTTGGGGTTGAGTCATGTAAGTTCTTTATATATTTTGAAGATCAAAACCTTGTCTGAGGCATCATTGGCAAATGTGTTTTCCATACAGATGTTTCTCTTTTCATTTTGCTGATGTTTTCTTTAGCTGAGCAGAAACTTTTCAGTTTGATATAGTCCCATTTATTTATTTGTTCCTTTATTTCCCTTGCCCTAGGAGAAATATCAGTGAAAATACTGCTGCGTGGAATATCTGAAATTTTACTGCCTATGGTTTCCTCTAAGGCTCTTATGGTGGCACAGCTTATGTTTTAAGTCCTTTATCCATCTTGAATTTATTCTGGTGTATGGTGTGAGTTGGTGATCTAGCTTTATATTTTTTGCATGTCCCTGTCCAGTTTTCCCAATACCACTTGTGGAAGAGGCTATTTTCACTCCATTTTACATTCCTTCCCCCTTTGTCAAATACTAATTGACTATAGAGACCTGGGTTTATTTCTGGGCTCTCTATTCTGTTGCATTGATCTACACGTCTATTCTTAAGCCAATACCAGGTGGTTTAATTACAATAGCTTTGTGATATAATTTGATATCTGGTATTGTGATTCCTCCTACTTGGTTCTTCTTTCTCAACATTGCTATGGCTATTCTGGTTGTTTTTGGCTCCATAAATTTTTCAAGTATTTGTTGTAGATCTGTGAAATAAACCATTGGTATTTTAGTAGGGGTTGTATTGACTATATAAATTGCTTTGGATAGTATGAAAATTTTAATGATGTTTAGTCTTCCAAACTATAAACATGGTATATCCTTTCATTTATTTTTATCTTCCTTAATTTCTTTCTTCAGTGTTCTGTAGTTCTCTAAGTATAGGTCTTTTACCTCTTTGGTAAGTTTATTCCTAGTCACATATTTTTCTTGTTGCTATTGTAAATGGTATTTCCCTTCAGTTTCTGTTTCTAATATATCATTGTTAATGTATAAAACTGCCTTTGATTTCTTAATATTGACTTTGTATTCTAGTATTTTGCCAAATTCACTTATTAGGTTGAGTAGTCTTTTGGTGGAGCCTATAAAGTTTTCTAGGTACACTATCATATTATCTTCAAATAATGACAATTTTAGTTCCTCCTTTCCCATTTGGATGGCTTTCAATTTCTTTTTCTTGTTTTATCACTATTACTGGAACTTCCAATATTATGTTGAATAGAAGTGAACAGAGTGAATACTCTTGTTCCTGACCTTAAGGGGAAAGCTTATAGTTTTTGTCTGTTGAGTATGATGTTGGCTGCAGGTTTCCTGTATATGGTTTTTATTATGTTGAGGTATATTCTCTCTATTCTCATTTTGTTGAGCATTTTTATCATAAATGGGTGCTGGACTCTATCAAATACTTTCTCAGCATCTATTGATATAATCATGTGATTTTTCTCTTTCATGTTGTTTATGTGGTGCATTATGTTTATTAATTTGCAAACATTATATCATCCTTGAATCCCTAAGATGAATCTCTCTTGATCATGGTGTATGATCTTTTTTTTAATGTATTGCTGCATCTGGTTTGCCAATATTTTTTGAGGATTTAGCATCTATATGTTCATCATCAATTTTAGCCTAACAGGTTTTTATGTTGTTGTTATTATTGTTGTTGTTGTTGTTTCTTTACCTTTTTGGAATTAGGCACACTGGCTTCATAGAAGGAGTTTGGGAGTCTTCTTTCTTGAAATTTTTGGAATAGTTTGAGAAAGATAAAGCTTAGCTTTTCCCTAAATATTTGGTAAAATTCCCCCACAAAACCATCAGATCCATTGCTTTTGTGTGCAGTTTTTGATTATTTCCTCAATTTCACTAGTTATTATCAGTCTATTTATACCTTTTGCTTCTTCTTGATTAAATTTTGAAAGATTATCTATTTCTAGAAATTTGTCCATTTTTCCCAGGCTGTCAAATTTCTTGGTATATAATTGTTCATACTAATTTATTATAATCCTTTCTATTTCTGTGATATAGGTTGTGTTTTATCCTCTTTTGTTTCTGATTTTATTTATTTGGGTCCTCTTTTTTTTTCTTGATGAGTCTTGCTAAAGGTTTGTTGGTTTTGTTTATCTTTTCAGAGAAACAACTTCTGGATATGTTGATCCATTGAATTGTTCTTTTAGTCCCTATCTCATTTAATTCTCCTCTGATCTTGATTATATCTTCCCTTCCATTCACTCTGGGCTTTGTTTGTTGTTTTTCCTCTAGTTCTTGAAGCTGTAGGGTTAGGTTGTTCATTTATAATTTTTATATCTTTTTAAGGTAGGCCTGTATTGCTATGACCTTCCTTCTCAGGACTGTCTTCACTGTGTGCCATTCATAGGCTTTGGGTTGTTTTGTGTTCATTTTCATTTGTTTCAAAAAACTTTTTGATTTATCCCTTGATCTCATTGTTAACCCAATCATTATTTTATAGCATGTTATTTGGTCTCCATGAATTTGAATGTTTTGGGGATTTTTCCTTGAAGTTGGTGTCTAGTTTTGCTTCTTTAAGTCAAATGTTCTATATATATCAATTAAATCCATTTGGCCTAGTGTTGTTCAATGCCATAATATCTTTATTCTTTCTTTGCTTTGAAGATCTATCTATTGTTGACAAAGGGGTGTTAATACCCTCTACTATGATTGTGTTGGTGTCTATGTAGATCTTTTGTTCTGAGGTAGGTCTCTTGTAGACAGCATATATGCAGATCATATTTTTTATTCATTCAGCTACTGTGTTTTTAAAAAAGATTTTATTTAGTATTTTTAGAGAGAAGGGAAGAGAGAGAGGCAGAGAGAGAAAGAGACATCAATGTATGGTTGCCTTGCCTTTCACCTGCCTCCGGCTAAGGACCTGGTAGCTGGAGACTTGGCTTGCAACCTGGTTATGTACCCTAGCTGGGAATCAAACCACTGACCTTTGGGTTCAAAGGCCAGCACCTTATCCATTATGCCACCAGCCAGGGCCCTACTGTGTTTCTTTTGATTAAAGCACTTAACCCATTTACATTTAAGCTTATTAATTGATAGGTTCTTATTCTTTGACACTTTCCCCCTTGTACCTGTATCCGTCTGTCTGTCTGTCTCTCTCTCATCTTTCTTTCTCTCCTCTACTTTGCTCCCATCTTTGTCAGAGCCCCAAAGTAAGTGGGTGCAAATGAAATTTTATGTATTGGCCCTTTAAAAAGGTCTCTGTGACTTCAGCCATTTCTCCCTGACAGACAGAAACCTACCTTTGTTGCAGCTGGATTTTTCTGGGTTCTTTTCTGCCCTGATACTGGAGGCTGGGGGCCCATCTTGGAGTTTAAATCCCACACTTTCCAGGGGAAATCCCTCAGCTGCTGTAATTTCCCTCTGGCACTTAAGCTGTTATCCTTGGGAGCCAAGCCAGCCATTTTGCATCTCCTCTGCACTCCATACTATCACATTATGGTGAAGTAGTTTCTTCTGTCTGTCTGTGCTTATAAGGCCTCTCTCCAGCTATTGTTCAGTTGATTATTCTAGAAGATTTCTCCAAAATTTAGTTGTAATACCAGATAGTTCCTGGTATTAGAACTAAAGGAGGAGGTTAGTGTAGCTACCACTTACTCCTTTCCCACTTTGGAAGCTTTTTTAAAAAATTGATTAATTAATTAATTTTTAAAATTTAATTTTATTGTTGTTGTATTACATCCATCCCATTTTTAAAATTTTACTTTAATTTTATTGTTGTTTTATTATATATCCATTCCCTTTTCCCTTCCCTTTGCCCCCTTCCCCACCCACCCATTCCCCCCACAGTGAATCCGACTTGTTGTCCAAGTCCATGGTTCTTCCATACTAGTTCCTTGACCAAACTGCTCCCTTTCTTTGCCTCCTCCTCCCCACTACTCCCTCCTGCCCCCTCCCCTCTACCCACTGAAGGACTTTTCATTGTATTCATGTATCTGGCTCTGTTTTGCTTGTTGTTTTTTTTCTTAATTATTGTCCTGTAATGGGTGAGATCATATGATATTTGTCTTTCACAGACTGGCTTATTTCACTAAGCATAATACTCTCTAGTTCCATCCATGTTGTTGCAAAGGGTAGGAGTTCCTTCTTTCTTTCTGCTGTGTAGTATTCCATTGTATAAATGTACAAAAGTTTTTTGATCCAATCATCCACTGATGGGCATTTAGGCTGCTTCCAGCACTTGGCTATTGTAAATTGTGCTGCTATGAACATAGGGGTACATAGGTTCTTCTGAATTGGTGTTTCAGGGTTCTTTGGGTATATTCCTAGTAGTGGAATTGCTGGATCAAAAGGCAGTTCCATTTTTAGATTTTTGAGGAAACTCCATACTGTTGTCCATACTGGTTGCACCATCCTGCATTCTCATCAACAGTGCAACAGGGTTCCCTTTACTTCACATCCTTGCTAACACTTGTTGATTTGTCGATGATGGCCATTCTGACAGGTGTGAAGGGGTATCTTATTGTGGTTTGACTTTGCATTTCTCTGATGGCTAGTGATGTTGAGCATTCTTTCATATGTCTTTGGGCCCTTTTTATGTTTTCCTCAGAGCAGTGTCTGCTCAGGTTGTTTGCCCATTTTTGAATT
The DNA here is from genome assembly GCA_004026585.1 of Noctilio leporinus. Taxonomy (NCBI): domain Eukaryota; kingdom Metazoa; phylum Chordata; class Mammalia; order Chiroptera; family Noctilionidae; genus Noctilio; species Noctilio leporinus. The sequence continues at coordinate 5,358 of PVIW01014774.1, forward strand.
AGGCTGCCTGTCTCCATGGTGTTGCGTTGTGTAAGTTCTTTATACATTTTTGATATCAACCACTTGTCTGAGGTATCATTGGCACATATGTTTTCCTATACAGTTGGTTCCCTTTTAATTTTGCTGGTGTTTTCTTTAGCCAAACAGAAACGTTTCAGTTTGATATAGTCCCATTTGTTGATTTGTTCTTTTATTTCCTTTGCCCTTAGAGAAGCATCAGTAAACATATTTCTTTCTGCATCAGACATATAAAACTTTACTGCCTATATTTTTCTCCAGGACCTTGATGGTGGTACTGCTTATGTTTAACTCCTTTATCCATCTTGAGATTTTTTTGGTGTGTGGTGTAAGTTGGTAGTCTAGTTTTATTTGTTTGCATGTTGTTGTCCATTTCTTCTAACACCACTTGTTGAAGAGACTGTTTTTACTCCATTTTATGTTCCTTTGTCAAATATTAATTGGCCATAGAGTCCTGGGTTTATTTCTGGGCTCTCTATTCTGTTCCATTGATCTATATGTCTGTTCTTATGCTAGTACCAGACTGTTTTGATTACACTTGCCTTGTAGTAGAGTTTGATGTCTGGTATTGTGATTCCTCCTACATTATTCTTCTTTCTCGAGATTGCTGTGGCTATTCGTGGGCATTATTGGCTCCATGTAAATTTTTGAGGTATTTTTTCTATCTCTGTGAAGTCATTGGTATTTTAATTGGGATTGCATTGACTCTATAGATTGCTTTGGGTAGTATGGACATTTGAATGATGTTAATTCTTCCCATCCATGAACATGGTATATGCTTCCATTTATTTTCATTTTCCTTAAGTTCTTTCTTCACTGTTCTGTAGTTTTCTAAGTACAGGTCTCTTACCTCCTTGATTAAGTTTATTCCTAAGTACTTTATTTTTCTTCTTGCTATGGTAAATGAGATTTGTTTTCTCCCTTCTACTTCTTATGTTTCATTATTGGTATACAAAAATGCTTTTGATTTCTGAATATTGACTTTATATCCAGCTATTTTGCTAAATTTGCTTATTAGGTCAAGTAAGTTTTTGGTGGAGTCTATCGGGTTTTGTACATACACTATGATATCATCTGCAAATAATGACAGTGTGACTTCCTCCTTTCCAATTTGGATGCCTTTGATTCCTTTTTCTTCTCTAATGGCTATAGCTAGAACTTCCAAGACAATGTTGAATAGAAGTGGAGAAAGTTTGCAGCCTTGTCTCGTTCCTGATCTTAGGGGGAAAGCTTTCAGTTTTTGTCTGTTAAATATGATGTTGGCTTCAGGTTTCTCATAGGTGGCCTTTATGATGTTGAGGTATGCTCCCTCTATTCCCATTTTGCTGAGGGTTTTTATCATAAATGGTTGCTATACTTTATCAAATGTTTTTTCAGCATCTATTGATATGATCATATAGTTTTTGTTTTCCATTTTGTTGATGTGGTGTATTACATTTATTGACTTGTGAATGTTGTACCATCCTTGCATCCCTGGGATGAAACCCACTTGATCATCCACATTGCATGTTTTATGATGGCTTTATTATGAAGGTGTCTTGTGTGGCTCAGTGGCACTCTTTTCCAGATCATCTGAGCTTTGTGTTCCAGGGTGTTTCTGAAGGGTTATGAGCATTTTCTTGTTTAAGTTGAGTCTTGAATGTTGTTGGCTCTTTCATGGATGTAGCTACCCTTTAGGCTGCCTCATTATAAGGGTAAATGTCAATCATCAAGTTTAAGATATTGTGCTGGGGCTTCCTCCTGAAGTGAAGTTGTTCCCAGCAGGATCTTGTACCTCTGGCAACCTCCTTTAGGTCTGCCTTTTGTGTGGGTAGTTAGCTTGAGCTCTGGTGTTGTCTGAAGCCCAACACTGGTTGTGTTGGTTCTCAACACACTTGAGCAGAGTTTAGGTACAGGTCAATATTAGACATTGTCTGAGGAGAAAGATGGCGACAGAGTAGAGAGCAGTGCTGATGGTGTTCTCGAGGACCAGAGCAGCTAGAGGACAGGATAGGGAGCACGAGAAGTCTTCAGGGCCCTAAGAACTGGAGCAGTCAGCATCTGGACACGGGGGAGCACAGCCCAGTGGCAGCAGAGACCTACAGGAGAGCAGCCCACAGGTCCAGAATACAACCAGACAGCCCAAATAAAGGACACAACAAGAACACCAAGTGGAGAAAATCTGGGAGAATGCAACATTGAACTCCACAAATCTCCTATCACAGAAGGGTGCTCAACTAAGGCAAGGAAGTAAAGCAGGTTAACCCAAGAGAAAAGCAAAAAAATAAAAAGCAAACAACAGCAGACACACAAAATGGGGAAAAAAGAATCAGTCCATCAACAAAAGGAAAGGAAGAATCCCCAGAAAGACCACAAAATGAAACAGAGGTACCCAAAATATCAGATAAGGAATTCAAAGGAATGATACTAGAAAAGCTCAGTGATCTCAGCAACATCAAAGAAAATTATAAATAACTCCAGGAGAATGACAAAGAACTGCAGGGAAATTACAAGGAACTTAATGAGGGCTACAACAGCATGAAAAAGAACATAGAAAATATCAATAAGTGCCAGGAGGAAATGAAGAATACAATTTCTGAATTGAAGACTACAGTAGAAAGAATCAACAGTAGGATAGAGGAAGCAGAGGACCAGATCAGTGAGTTGGAGGATAATGTAGACAAATACTCCAAGACAGTACAAGAGAATAAGAAAAGGCTGAACAAGACTGAAGAGGGGTTAAGAGAGCTTCAAGACAACATGAAACATAACAACATCCATATCATAGGGATAACAGAAGGAGAAGAGCAACAAGGAATGGGAAACCTGTTCAAAAAAGTCATGATAGAAAATTTTCCTAACATGATGAGTGAAAACATTAATCCAGTTCAGAAAGCACAGCAGGTCCCAATGAAGATCAACCCAAACAGACCAACACCAAGGCGCATTATTATTAAAATGGCTAATTTCAAAGACAAAGAGAGAATCCTCAAAGCATCAAGAGAGAAACGACAAATAACATGTAAAGGAACTCCAATAAGGCTATCAAATGACTATTCAACAGAAACAATTCAAGCCAGAAGGGAATGGCAAAAAGTATTTCAAGTCATGGTAAACAAAGGCCTGCAACCAAGAATACTCTACCCAGCAAGGCTCTCATTCAAGATGGAAGGAGAAATAAGGAGCTTCCCAGACAAAAAATGACTAAAAGAATACATCTCTACCAAACCAGCATCGCAAGAAATTCTAAAAAATAAGAAAATAAATAAAATGAAGAAACAGAGAAAGCCAAAGAGGAATACAGACACAAAGGGAGAAAATGGCAATGAATAAGTATCAATCAATAATAACCTTGAATGTAAATGGATTAAATGCACCAATCAAAAGACATAGGGTAGCTGAATGGAAAAGACAACATGACCCACATATATGCTATCTTCAAGAGACACACCTCAGAACAAAAGATCGACACAGATTGAGAGTGAAGGGATGGAAAAATATATATCAAGCAAATGGACACGAAAAATAAGCTGGAGTAGCAATACTGATTTCAGGCAAAATAGATTTTACAATGAAGGGCATAAAAAAGGTCAAAGATGGACATTTCATAATACATAAGGGAAAAATCCATCAAGAAGAAATAACTCTGATAAACATATACGCACCCAACATAGGAGCTTCAAAATATATAAGGAAAATCTTGGAAGACTTTAAGAAAAACATAGACAGCAACACACTATTAGTAGGGGATTTTAATATCCCACTATCAACAATAGACAGATCTTCCAAACAAAACATCCCCAGAGATGTTGTGGCATTGAACAACACTCTAGAGGAAATGGACCTGACTGATGTATACAGAGTCTTTTACCCCAAAGAAGCAAAATACACATTCTTTTCAAATGCACATGGATCATTCTCCAAGATAGACCACATGGTATGTCACAAGACAAGCCTCCACAAATACAGGAACACTGAAATCATACAAAGTATCTTCTCAGATCACAATGGCTTAAAACTAGAAACCAATCTCAAGGGAAAAAAACAAAAATTCTCTAACTTATGGAGACTGAATAACATGCTTTTAAGCAATGAAGGGGTCAATAATGAGATCAAAGATGAAATCAAAAAGTTCCTGGAAACAAATGACAATGAACACACAACAGCCCAAAACCTATGGAATACAGCAAAGACAGTTCTCAGTGGGAAATTTATAGCAATACTGGCCTTCCAAAAAAGGTTACAAGGAGTTTATAAAAACAACCTAACTACAAAGCTGCAAGAAGTAGAGGAGCAACAACAAACAAAGCCCAGAGCAAGTAGAAGTAAGGAAATCATCAAGATCAAAGCAGAACTAAATAACTCAGAGATTCAAGCTACAATTCAAAGGATGAACAAGTTCAGGAGCTGGTTCTTTGAAAAAATAAACAAAATTGACAAGCCCTTATCCAGACTCATCAAGAAAAAGAGAGAGAAGACCCAAATAAACAGAATCAGAACTGAAAGAGGGGAAATCACAACTGATACTTCAGAAATACAAAAGATTGTAAGAAATTACTACAAACAACTACGTGATAAAAAATGACAACCTGGATGAAAGGGACACATTTCTGGAAATGTATAATCTACCAAAACTGAACCCAGAAGAAGCAGAAAGCCTGAATAGGCCAATGACAACTAATGAAATTAAAGAAGTAACCCGAAATCTCCCAAAACACAAAGGCCCTGGTCCAGATGGCTACACAGGTGAATTATACCAAACATTTAAAGAAGAACTAACTCCTATCCTCCTCAAACTATACTAAAAATTCAGGAAGAGGGAAGACTCCCAAACTCTTTCTATGAGGCCAATATTATTCTAATCCCCAAACCAGGGCAAGACACAACTAAGAAAGAAAGCTATAGGCCAATATCTCTGATGAACATAGATGCTAAAATTTTCAACAAAATATTGGCCAATCAGATTCAGCAGTATATTACATATATCATACACCATGATCAAGTGGGCTTCATCCCAGGGATGTAAGGATGGTACAACATTAAAAAATCAATAAATGCAATACACTACATCAACAAATTGAAAGACAAAAAGCATATGATCATATCAATAGATGCTGAAAAAGCTTTTGATAAAGTGCAGTAATCATTTATGATAAAAACCCTCAGCAAAATGGGAATAGAGGGAGCATACCTCAACATCATAAAGGCCATCTATGAGAAACCTGAAGCCAACATCATACTTAACAGACAAAAACTGAATGCTTTCCCCCTAAGATCAGGAACAACACAAGGCTGTCAACTTTCTCCACTTTTTTCAACATTGTCTTGGAAGTTCTAGCTATAGCCATCAGAGAAGAAAAAGGAATCAAAGGTATCCAAATTGGAAAGGAGGAAGTCAACCTGTCATTATTTGCAGATGATATGATAGTGTACATAGAAAACTCGATGGGCTCCACCCAAAACTTACTCAACCTAATAAGCAAATTTACCAAAGTAGCTGGGTATAAAGTCAATATCCAGAAATCAAAAGCATTTTTGTATACCAATAATGAAACAACAGAAATAGAAGTGAAAAACAAATCCCATTTACCATAGCAACAAGAAAAATAAAGTACCTAGGAATCAACTTAACTAAGGAGGTAAGAGACCTGTACTCAGACAACTACAGAATAATGAAGAAAGAAATGAAGGAAGAGAGAAATAAATGGAAGCATATACCATGTTCATGGATGGGAAGAATTAACATCATTAAAATGTCCATACTACCCAAAGCAATCTACATATTCAATGCAATCCCAATTAAAATACCAATGACAGACTTCACAGAAATAAAAAAAATACTTCTTCAAAAATTTATATGGAGCCCAAAACGCCCACGAATAGCCACCACAATCTTGAGAAAGAAGAACAAGGTAAAAGGAATATTAATACCGGACTTCAAACAATACTACAAGGCTACTGTCATCAAAATAGCCTGGTACTGTAATAAGAATAGACATATAGATCAATGGAACAGAATAGAGAGCCCAGAAATTAACCCAGGACACTATGGTCAACTCATATTTGACAAAAGGGGAAGGAACATCAACGGAGTAAAAACAGTCTCTTCAACAAATGGTGTTGGGATAACTGGACAGCAACATGCAAAAAGATAAAATTAGACCACCAACTTACACCATACACCAAATAACATCAAGATGGATAAAGGATTTAAACATAAGCAGTGCCACCATAAAGGTCCTGGAGAAAAATATAGGCAGTAAATTTTGGATATCCTACACAGAAATATGTTTACTGATACTTCACCAAGGGCAAAAGAAATCAAAGAACGAATCAACAAAGGGGACTATATCAAATTGAAAAGTTTCTGTTCAGCTAAAGAAAATATCAGCAAAATTCAAAGGGAACCAACTGTATGGGAAAACATAATTGCCAATGTTACCTCAAACAAGGGTCTGATCTCCGAAATATGTAAAGTACTAATGCGACTCATCTCCAGGGAGACAGACAGCCCAATTAAAAAATGGGCAAAGGACTTGAACAGACAACTCAATGAGGAAGATATACAAAGGACCCAGAGGCATATGAAAGAATGCTGAACCTCACTAGTCACTAGATGCAAATTAAAACCACAATAAGATACCACCTCACACCTGTCAGAATGGCAATCATCAACAAATCAACAGACAACAGGTGTTGGCGAGGATGTGGGGCAAAGGGAACCCTCATACACTGTTGGTGGGAATGTAGGCTGGTGCAGCCACTGTGGAAAACAGTATGGGGTTACCTTTGAAAACTAAAAATGGAACTGCCTTTTGATCCAGCAATTCCACAACTTGGACTATACCCAAAGAATCCTGAAACACCAATTCATAAGAACCTATGTACAGCTATGTTCATAGCAACACTATTTACCATAGCCAAGTGCTGGAAACAGTCTAAGTGCTCATCAGTGGATGATTGGATCAAAAAACTTTGGTACATTTACACAATGGAATTCTATACAGCAGAAAGAAAGAAGGAACTCATACCCTTTGCAACAACATGGATGGAACTGGAGAGTATTATGCTTAGTGAAATAAGCCAGTCAGTGAAGGACAAATATCATATGATCTCACCCATTACAGGGCAATAATGAGCAAAACTAACAACAAGCAAAACAGAACCAAGTATATGAATACAAGGAATAGGCCTTCAGTGGTCAG
>PVIW01014775.1:0-22119 GCA_004026585.1 Noctilio leporinus
TAGCATTTCTTGCAATGCTGGTTTGGTAGAGATGTATTATTTTAGTCTTTTTTTGTCTGGGAAGCTCCTTATTTCTCCTTCTATCTTGAATGAGAGCCTTGCTGGGTAGAGTATTCTTGGTTGCAGGCCTTTGTTTACCATGACTTGAAATACTTTTTGCCATTCCCTTCTGGCTTGAATTGTTTCTGTTGAATAATCACTGGAGAGCCTTATTGGAGCCCCTTTGTATGTTATTTGTCTTTTCTCTCTTGATGCTTTTAGGATTCTCTCTTTGTCTTTGAAGTTAGGCATTTTCATAATAATGTGCCTTGGTGTTGGTCTGTTTGGGTTGATCCTCATTGGGACCCTGAACTGGATTCATGTTTTCACTCATCATGTTAGGGAAATTTTCTATCATGACTTTTTTGAACAGGTTTTCCATTCCTTGTTTTTCTTCTCCTTCTGGTATCCCTATGATATGGATGTTGTTACGTTTCATGTTGTCCTGCAGCTCTCTTAACCCCTCTTCAGTCTTGTTCAGCCTTTTTTGATTCTCTTGTACTGTCTTGGAGTATTTGTCTACATTATCCTCCAACTCGCTGATCCGGTCCTCTGCTTCCTCTAGCCTACTGTTCATTCCTTCTACTGTATTCTTCAATTCAGAAATTGTATTCTTCATTTCCTCCTGGCACTTATTGATAGTTTCCATGTCCTTTTTCATGCTGTTGTAGTTCTCAGTAAGTTCCTTGTAACTTCCCTGGAGTTCTTTGTAATTTCCCTGGAGTTCTTAGTAATTCCCCTGGAGTTCTTTGTAATTTCCCTGGAGCTCTTTGTAGTTCTCCTGGAGTTGTTTAAGTTTTCTTTGATGTGGCTGAGCTCACTGAGCTTCTCTATCATCATTCTTTTGAATTCCTTATCTGATATTCCAGGTGCCTCTGTTTCATTTTGTGTTCTTTCTGGGGATTCTTCCTTTCCTTTTGGTGATGGGCTGATTCTTTTTTCCCCCATTTTGGGTGTCTGTTCTTGCTTGCTCTTTATTTATTTATTTATTTTTGTTCTTTTTTTGGGTTAACCTGCTTTGCTTCCTTGCCTTAGTTGAGCACCCTTCTGTGATAGGAGATTTGTGGAGTTCAATGTTGCCGTCTCCCAGATTTTCTCCACTTGCTGTTCTTGGTGTGTCCTTTATTTGGGCTGTCTGGTTGTACTCAGGGCCTGTGGGCTTTTAGCAGAAACAAAAACAAAAACAAAAACAAAAAACAAAAAACAAAAACATACACAAAAAAAAAAACAAAAACAAAATACCAAACCAAACCAAACAAACAAACAAACAAAAAAAAACAAAACAAAACAAAAATTGCAAAAGGAAAAAAGAAATAAAAATGATAATAATAATAAGAAGAAAGGGTTTAGATGGCTGTTCACTCTTAATAATCCCTGACTGGTCCAGATGGAGCCTGGACCTGAGGGCTTTTAGCAGAGGAAAAGAAAGAAAAAAAGGGAGAAAGTCCCAAGAGAAAGAGAAGAAGAGAAATCAATATTAATAAAGAAAAGGTTTAGGTTTCTGTTCACCCTTTATGGTCTCTGTTTGGTCCAGGTGGAGCTAGGACCAGTGAGTTTTATCAGGGAGAACAGAAAGGAGAAAGAAAGAAAGAAAGAAAGAAAGAAAGAAAGAAAGAAAGAAAGAAAGAAAGAAAGAAAGAAAGAAAGAAAGAAAGGAGAGAAAGGAGAGAAAGGAGAGAAAGGAGAGAAAGGAGAGAAAGGAAAGAAAGGAAAGAAAGAAAGAAAAAAGATGGGGGGTGGAAGTCACAAGGAAAAGAGAAATCAATATTAATAAAGAAACGTTTTAGTTGTGTGTTCCCCCTTTATGATTTCTGATTGGTCCAGGTGGAGCCAGAACCTGTGGGCTTTACCAGGAAGAAAAGGAAAAGAAAAATTTAAAAAAAAAAAAAAAAAAAGAGGAAGGAAGAAAAGAATAAAGAATGGGTTTAGAAAGGCTGGGGAAGGGAGGAATACTTAGATTGAGGACTGGGAATGCTTTATAGCCATAGAGTGAATATACTTTAATTTGAGAGTAGGGGAGGGTCTTGGGTATTTAGGTGGATTGAGGTATGGGGGGGATTAAGAATATGTGAGGAGTAACTTTTGCAAAGGATATATTGGGGCTTAATAGTTCATATTGCTCTTGGTATAATTCAGGTGCTTGAGATTGGCAGCAATCCCTTTCCTGATGCTGCCTCTTTCTTGGTCAGGACTTTACAGTCTATAGTCTATATTCTAGCCGGTCTTGGCACATGGCAGGGCCTCTGATTGTCACAGTAGGGCTGATTCTGAGTGTCCGCCCCCAGGTAGGCTGGGCCTTCTGCAGCCTGGCTGGGTTTTAGGGCTGCCGGTGTCCTGGAGCCCGCAGGGAGCCCCCTCCCACTCCTGGCGGAGGTTCCTGCCCAGGACGTGCCCCCAGCACTTCTGCAGGGCAGCCCGCAATTTCGCTGGTCCCTGTGACAACTGGCCCCACCCCCGCAGTTCCGGGAGGAGGCCGGGCCTGTCATTCAACACTGTCCGGGGTCCGCCTACACTGTCCCACCCTTCCAGGGTGGGCACCACACCCCCAAGCCAACCAGCTCTCTGCGGAGCCCTTTATGAGGCCTCTGTGATGAGCCCCTCCCAGGTGTGGGCGGTGTGGCCTTTGTCTCGGGCAATGGTGGGTAGCCCGCCACTAGTTCCCGGCTCGCCAGCTCGCTGGCTCCCTGCTTTGAGTTTCCCATGGAGCCTGGGGGCCTGTGTGGTTGTGCCGGGCTGGGCCTCCCCCCTCGCAGGGGCTTCTAGCTGCTGTTTCCCCGGTGGCCCAGCAGCTCCGTTTTCGGCCCTCTCGCCGCCCCGCTGGTGCACTTCCCGCTCCCCTGCTCCGGCTTCCCACAGGACTCTTCTCCTCTCACCACCACCCCCCCACCCCCCTCCCCGTGGAGCCTCCTCTCCCCGTTGCCGGAGTGAGTTTCTCACAGTCCCTCCCCTGCAAGAGTTCAATTCCGCGTTCCACGGTGTTCGCCCTCCCTGCCCGCACTTCTCTGTTGAGACTTCCAGTCACCAGCGAGACCGGAACTGGCCCCAGTCAAACGCGCCCCTCTGGGCAGAGCTGCCCCTGCCCAGAGCTGACCTCGGCCCGCCGGCCGGTCGGTCGGGAACGCCTCACCTACTGTCCCGCTGGCCTCCTCTGCCTCTGGGCTGTGCTCCCCTGTGTCCAAATGCTGCCCGTTCCAATCCCTAGGGTCCTGAAGCCGTCTCACGCTCCTTATCCTGTCCTCTAGCTACTTTGGTACTCAAGACACCATCAGCACTGCTCTACTCTGTCACCATCTTCCCTCCGCCTAAAAAGTTTTAATCTAAAAAACAAATAAAACTGTCATGTATGTGATAGATGTTTACTAAACTTATTGTGGTAATAATTGCAGAATATACATGTACTTGTATCAAATAATTATGCTTTATACCTTAAACTAACACTATGTATTATGTCAATTATGTCTTCAGAAAACTGAGAAATATCTTCAAAAAAAGTATAATTAGCCCTGGCTGGTAGCACAGTGGATTAGCTGCCGGCCTGCGAACCCAAAGGTCGCTGGTTCAATTCCCCAGCCAGGGCACACAACAAGGTTGCAAGCCAGGTCTCCAGCCAGGTTCTTGGCTGGAGGCAGGTGAAAGGCAACCATACATTGATGTTTCACTCCCTCTCTGCCTCCCTCCCTTCCTCACCCTCTGGAAATGATAAATAAAATAAAATCTTTAAAAAAATGTATAATTAATTAAAGAAAAATTTACTGCCGAAAACAGAAACTCATTGGAGAAGATTAATGCAATCAATAGCTTATTCTTTGAAAAGATCCATAAAGATCAAACTATTGAGTTCCCAGCCTGGCTGATTAAACACACAAATGCATACACACACAACAGAAAGTAAATTACTAATATCCAAAATACAAATTATAATAAAGTATAGTAATACAGATTCTATGGATATCAAAGGACAATGAAGAAATACTATGAATAACTCTATGTCCACAAGTTTGAAAACCTAGGTAAAATAAGCCAATTCTTTAAAAAACAAAATCAGCCAGATACACATAAAAAGAAACAGACAATATGAATATCCTTATATTAAAAAAATTGAATAAATAATAATTTTTTCCAAACAAAAGACCACACCAAATATGTTTATTATGGATTCTACCAAACATTTAAGGCAGAAATTATATCAGTGTCTTATAAGTGTCTTGCAGAGAATGGAAGCAGAGAGAATACTTCCAAACTCACTCCATAAGGTTAGCTTTACCCCCAAGCCAAAGCAAAGACATTATAAAGAATGATAACTACATACCAATATCTCCCATAAGCTTAGATTTAAAAATCATCAACAAAATATTAACAAATTAAATCCAATAATGAATTTGCAAAAAACAAGTAAGATTTATTTTAGGTATGCAAGGCTGGTTTAACATTTGAAAATCACTAAATGTAATCCTCCCTGGCTAGTGTGGCTCAGTTGTTTGGAGAATCATCCCATAAACTGGAATGTCACCAGTTTGATTCCTGGTCAGGGCACATGCCTAGGTTGTAGGGTCCCCAGTCAGAACCATTATAAGAAGCAACCAATTAATGTTTCTCTCACATCAATGTTTCTCTACATTTCTCTCTGTGTTCCTTCCCCTCTCCCTAAAATCAATAAGCATGTTATTGGGTGAAGATTTTATAACGTCAATTAACATAATCTGTTACATCAAACAGGATAAAAAAGAAATTACACAATCATATCAATACATACAAAAAGACCATTTGGCAAATCCTTACACCCATTTATTATAAAAACATTCAATAAGATAAAAATAGCGAAGAGCTTCCTCAACTCAATCAGTGATATCTACAATAAAACAAATAGTTGACATCATACTTTACAGTGAGAAAGCAAAAGTTTTTTTTTACTAATATCAGGAAAAAGATAAGAATGTCATCTCTCACCACTCCTTTCCAACAGTATACTGGAAGTTCTAACTAATGCAATAAGACAAGAATAAAAATTGAGAGGTATACAGATTGGGAAAAAAAGACATAAAATTTATATTTTTTTAGAAATGGCATAATTGTCTTTGTAGAAAATTCTAAAATGAAACAACAAAAACCCCTCAGGAACTAATAAGCAATCATACCAAGGTTGTAAAATACATGCTTAAAATACTAAGTCAATTGCTGTTTTATGCACCTGCAGTAAAGAGTGTAATTTGAAGTTAACAATCAGTATTATCTACATTAGTACCAATAAATGAAATATTTATGTATAAATTGAACAAATATGTACAAGACCTGTATGAGAAAAACTACAAAACTCTAATTAATGAAATAGAAATATAATAGTAGGTAAATGGAGAGAAAATTAATGTTTAAGGATAAGAATACTCAATATTACTAATACATCAATTATTCCCAGTTTGATCTATGGATTCAGTGTAATTACAATCAAATATCAGTAAGTTATTTTATGAAAATCAACAAACTGAATCTTAAATTTATATGCAGGGGCAAAAGGTTCAGAATAGTTAATGACAGATTGAAGAAGAAAAAACAAAGTTGGAGGACTGACACTATCTGGTTTCAAGACTAACTAAATGCTATACTAATCAACAAGTATGATATTGGTGAAAGAATAAACAATAGATCAATGGAACTAAATAAAAAGTCCAGAAATAGACTCACATAAATATAGTCAACTGATATTTGACAAAGGAGCAAAGGCAAAGCCATGTTTTTGACAAATGGTGATAAAACAGGTAGACATACACATGCAAAAAAAACCTATTCACAAAACCTACACTTTCACAAAAATTAACCCAAAATAGATCACAGACTAATTATAAAATAATAAAAACTACAATTCTTAGAAAATTATATAGAAAATAATTTAGATGACCTTGGGTATAGCAATGACTCTTTTTTTGAAGTAACACCACAGTTATAATGAAAGAAAAAACTGATAAACTAAGCTTTATTAAAATTAAAAACACCTGCTCTTTAAAAAGCAATATCAAGATCATGAGAAAACAAGTCATAGACTGGGAAAATATTTGCAAAATGTACATCTAGAAATTGAGTGTCATCAACATATACAAAAATTCTTAAAATTCAAAAGAAAAATAAACAATATTGTATATTTTAAGAGAATAATTGAAAAGTTGCCAGCACAAGACAAACTGTATATGTCAACAGATGTTAACTAAACTGATATTGATGATAATTTCACAATATAGACAAATGTTGAGTCATTATGTTGTACAGTTGAAATTAATATTTTTATGTCAATGTACATCAGTAAAAAACTAAAACAAATGGCCTGAATAAAAATGCTTCCAAAATATTTTTTAAATCATTTTTTTATTGTTATTCTATTACAGTTGTCCTTAATTTCCCCTTTACCTTCCTCTGCTCATCCAACCCCTGATTCCTAGTCAATTCCTACTATTGTACCTGTCCATGGGTCAATCATACATGTTCTTTGTCTAGTCCCTTCCTTCCTTCCACCATTATCCCCTCTGCCTGCCCCTCTAATCACTGTTAATCTGTTCCATGCCTGTGGTTCTGCTTTGTTCATGATTTTATTCATTAGATTCCTCCTATAGGTGATATCAATGGTATTTGTCTTTCACCAACTGGTTTATTTCACTGAGAATAATATTCTCCAGTTCTATCCATGCTGTCACAAAAGGTAGAAGTTCCTACTTTCTCTTTGCTGCATAGAACTCCATTGTGTAAATGTATCAGTTTTTTATCCATTCACCCATTGATAGGCACTTATACTGTTTCCAGCACTTGGCTATTGTAAATAGTGCTACTATGAACATAGGTGTACATAGGTTCTTCTGAATCGGTGTCTTAGGATTCTTCAGGTATAGTCCTAGCAGTGGGATCACTGGATCAAAAGGCAGTTCCATTTTTAGTTTTTTTTAGGAAATTCCATACTGTTTTCCATAGTGGCTGCACCAGTCTGCATTTCCACTAACAATGCATTGGAGTTCCCTTTTCTCCACTTCCTACCATGGAAGTGGATTTTAGATGATTGTGATGTGTCAATGTGAGTTTATCAAGTGCAACAAATGTATAGCTCTGATGAGGGATGTTAATTGAAAAAACTATGTATATATTGGGTCAGGGAACATATGGGAAACTTCTCTGTACCCTCCTCACATTTTTCACATGTTCCCAAAACTGCTTTAAAAAGATGAAGGCATAACAAAATGCAGCTAAGACTAGAGCAACTGCCATCTAGCTGTAAAAAATGTGTTTAAACAGTGGCTATTTAATTGTTCTGATTCCCAACTGTTATACAGGTGGAACCCAGAGGGTATAAATATGACCATTCCAGTGGTCTACTTGGGGAATTTATGCTTGAGCCCACAGAGTTAGACTCTGCTAGACTAGATATCCTAGTTCACAGGGAAAGAAAGCTTGTCCCACATTACATGCTGTGCTTAATGCTGTAACTGTAGTCGGACATTTGCATTTCTGGGGCCAGTGTGCCAGCAGTCAAAGAAAAAAATACTACACTGGCAGGAATAATTGTCCAAATTATCATAAAACAGTAGGGTTGTTTCTACATGATGGCAACAAGTACCATTATGCCTGGAACCTTGGGTATTTACTAGGGTTATTCTTTGAATTCCATACCCACTGAATAGCCAATTTTGATAAATACAGCCTGACAAAAGGACTTGATCAATAAGGAATAACTATCTAGTATTGCAGTGCATAATTTTTATTTATTTATTAAAAAATGTATTTAGCCCTGGCTGGTAGCATAGTGGATAAGGCGCCGGCCTGTGAACCCAAAGGTCACAGGTTCAATTCCCCAGCCAGGGCACATAACAAGGTTGCAAACCAGGTCTCCAGTCAGGTCTGTGGCTGGAGGCAGGTGAAAAGCAACCATACATTGATGTCTCTCTCCCTCTCTGCCTCTCTCCCTTCCCCTCTTTCTAAAATTAATGAAATAAAATCTTTAAAAAGATGTATTTATATTATTTTTCAGATAGAGGGGAAGGGAGAGAGGAAGAGAGAGAGAGAAACATCAATGTATGATTGTCTTTGATATGCCTCCAGCTATGGACCTGGCTGGAGACCTGGCTTGCAACCTAGTTATGTTTCCCTGGCTGGGAATTGAACCAGCAACCTTTGGGTTCACAGGCCGGCACCTTATCCACTGTGCTACCAGCCAGGGCTGCAGTGCATAATTTTTAAAGAAAATATGATTAGGCAATACCTGGAAAATCACTAACAGGATGGAGCTAATTTTATTTGATGCGATAATTAGAATGCTTCACCCTTAAAAACCTACATACTAATCTCTGAAACCTTTAAATATGCATGATACTTTGCTTGGCATAAAGGAACTTTATTAAGTTAATTAAGTTAAGAACCTTGGGAAAGGGAGACTATACTGGCTTATTTATGTAATTACACAATGTAATTACAATTATCCTTATTAGCGGGAGATAAGAGATTTGGAGTTAGAGAAGAAG
Organism: Noctilio leporinus; assembly: GCA_004026585.1. Taxonomy (NCBI): domain Eukaryota; kingdom Metazoa; phylum Chordata; class Mammalia; order Chiroptera; family Noctilionidae; genus Noctilio; species Noctilio leporinus. Next base: position 8,532 of record PVIW01014775.1, read on the forward strand.
AAATGATGACTACAACAAAGGTCAGAGCAGTGCTCTTTGAAACTGCAGGAAGGGGCCATGAGCCAAGGAATACAGTTAAGAGTCTACACACTGGAAAAAGAAAAAAAAAAAAAAAAAAAAAAAAATCTTGTCCTTTAGAGGCTCCTGAAAGAACAAAGCCCTGATGACCCATTTTGAACTTGGAGCTACAAAACTTTTGGATAATGAATTTGTGTTGTTTTAAGCCACAACATTTGTAGTAATTTTTCACTACAAAAATTGGAAATGAATATACCTGGTGAACAAGAAAGTCATAGTAGTGCAAAGCATGGACTCAAGAAGACATTGTGAGTACCTTTCCCATCATTTCTAATTCTTGTATTCTGGTTTACCACCCCAATATGCAATTGCCAGAATCTTAAGTCTTTGCCCCATAGCCTTATTTGTTTTTAATTCGTTATTTTTAAAGATTTTATTTATGTGCTTTTAGAGAGAGGGGGAGGGAGGGACAAAGAGAGGGAGAGAAACATTAATGTGTGGTTGCCTCTTGTGTGCACTTAACCAGGGACCTGGCCTGCAACTTAGGTTTGTGCCCTGACTGGGAATCAAACCAGTGACCCTTTGATTCTCAGGCTGGCCGTCAATCCACTGAGCCATACCAACCAGGTCATTGTAGCCTTGTTTTGACTCAAGAGCTCTTACTGCTGCTTGTTTTGTAAGAAAAAAGAGCTTAAAAACAGAATTTAGTCATGGCTAATAGGTTATTTGTTGGCAGTTAAGGAGTGGCCACTTACTAACAACTTGCTGAATCATTGGCTAGGAACAGTGTCCAAGACCAAATGGTATCAACTTGAAAATTGATAAGAAAACTTAGGAAACATTGATCCAAGTAACCTCCTCCTCACAACTGGAGTTAGTCCTTTTTTGGAGATGTTTCTGAAAAACGTATCCCCAGGTATACAACAGATACCTGATGCTTTTTCAATTTTTGTGCTAATTTAGATTGAATTAGTAGAATATGTTTTGTAAATGTACTCCCCCCAATTTATGCCAAACATACCTTGTTTCAAAGTAAATAAAATATGTACCAATAGTTTATCCCTGTGAATACATTCACGAACACTAATTTATGCAGTGTAATACAAGGTCTGTCCAGAAGGTATGCCATGTAATATGAAGAATAGGGACATTTATTGAAGAAGATGGAAGAAACAGTGTACGTAGGACAATGACACTTCAGTCACCTTTAAAATAGACACATTGGGATCTCACACAGTTCTCCCAATCACCATGAGCTACTAGTTGTATTTTCGTAAATCTCTTAAGTATCTGAAATCTTTTTCCTTTCAAAGGTGATTTTAGTTTTGGGAGAAGCCACAAGTCACAGGGTGCTAAATCTGGGCTGTAGAGGGGCTGAGTCACCTGGACAATTTCATGTTTTGCTGAAAAATCTCTACATGAGACATGATGCATGAGTGGGCACATTGTGATGAAACTGCCAATCGCCAGGTGTCCATAGCTGCAGACTTCTGAATCATCCAAACAGCTTCCACAGAGGAAAGTTCAAGCTTAATGCAAAAGTTGGTGCAAATTTATTGCTTGCTCTGTCATTTTCAATGTGATGGCCACACAGTGCAAATGTTAACTCAGTGGTGTCTACCACTCCCAGTGAAGTTGTCATTGTTCACACATGCACATTCCAGTATGCTCTCCTTGGCTACCAGGTTACTTCAATGTCGCACAAACCTTTCTTGTTATATTAACAATGGCTGGACTTTTTCTGAATAGACCTCATATGTGTTATTTACTAATCCAAATAGCTTGTGTTCTTGCCTGAACAAATAGAGAAAAAAATTGCTTCAATCATGTATATTTTCTTTCAAGGCTGCTCTATTAAGCTGTTTAGTGCTCTCCAAATAAGTTGGGAATATTTAAATAGTAATGCCAATTTTTCTCTGCTTGGTTGAACACAAAATGACATAGACTATTTTGACCCTTTTTATTCTGTTTGCCAAATAATTGCCTTTTTGCTTAATCAACTTTACCTGAAGTCTTTGATTAATTTCTATTGTTGTGTGGAAAATAAGCAGCAACCCTTTAAACATTTATTGTAGTAGTTTATACGAGTACACATTACTATAAACCTAAACATTTAATTTGTTTTGCTTTTAAGCATTTGACAAATGATACATTCTAAAAGGGTGTTTTTTCCTCCCATGAATAAACTGTATAAAGTATTCATGCTGTTGGATGTGGCAGTACGGAGGATTGCTATCAGCTACATTAGGGTTTTCTTTTCTGGAAAAATACTTTTATGGTGCTGTCGAAAACCATCAAAGACACAGTTTCAGTTCAAAGACTTCTTTATTTTCAGGGGCTTGAACAAAATAAGCTAAAACAAATTAGGAAGAAAAAAGATATCTTTTGCTTTAAAATTTGGCATTTATAATATCTCTATTTTTTGCCAGTAGGGATTTTTTTACAATTTAAAATTATTCTACCACATGTTATTTCCAGTATTAGAGACTATTGGAGGATATAGTAGGTTTCAATTGGATTTTTGAATTTATAGAGCATAGTAATAGCAAAAAGAAAAAAAAAAAAACAGATAAACCATAATGACATGTGGAAATATTGAAGGAAAGCTTCACTGATGAACTAATATTTAAACTAAGCTTTGTGAAATCCATGGGATTCAGCACATGTCCAAAATTCAGCGTATTTTGACAGAAGGTGGAAGCATCTAGCAGCACAACTTGCTTAGGAGACCATGTATAAGGCACAGTTGATGGAATGCAGCAAGTGACAGACTAGTTGTGAAAATGAATCTGGGCGGCCAACAGTGGCAAAATTCCTAAGGTTTGGCCTGCTATGTGTGATAAAGAGATTAGATGTTATATATAAAACAGGACAATAAAAAATAACAAAACTTGCTATGTTTCACTACCTAAGTGTGTCAGTATGCCAACCACTTAATAGATGTCATTTCACTTAATCTTCATGAAAACCCTGCAAGGGAATATCTCCATTTGGAGATTTTGTTTGTGTGTTTTTAAAAGAACTCTTAGAGCAATAAACTTTTGCAACCACTGAGTGGCAAAGAAAATGATTTAATCCAGTTCTTACTGTTTCTAACATTTCTTGCATCAAACTCAGGGCTTTTAAGACAGTGCAATGATACAGGTGCAGATCTAAATATACCTGTGTTATAGAAATAGTTCTGGTAACGCACACAAAAAAGGAAAGACTTGTGATATTCTAAGCAGAGGTACCAAACATGTGAACCAAGGGTGGAGAGTGTGTAAAGCAAAGACAAGACACAGACACTTTAGGATACATAGTCTATGGTATTGCAATCACTATTTGTAATTTGCTACAGAAACATGTGAAAAATAAAACATAATGCTAAGGCTACTGAAAAAGTTAAGGAAGGCTTTTCATTTTGTGGGTGAGTTGAGACAGAGTGATGCATAGTTATTTGTCCAGCAGGTGAGTAGTAAGATGCATTCTACACAAGAAACAGTTCATTTCTTTCCAACACTAGAAAATTCTGATACAGTAAGATTCTATGTACGGAGTTCTAAAAGCTAATGATAAAAACTATATGTTAATTATTTTTTAAGCTACTCTTTGTACTGAAATATGTTTCTAGTTTGTTTTACTTGTTACATTGTGGGAGGCTATGTACATAATATCAATATCTGGATTAAAAGCAAAGTGTGTGAACATTTGAAAGACTAATTTTGAAAATGCAGTTGATGTTATAGCTTTTAAAGTTTTAATATAATATATAAGAAGTATTTTGGTCTTCAAATGTAAGTATAAAACATTCTAACCATTGCATAAAAGAGAAAATCAATTTTAATTTTGCTTCATAGCTGTAAGTAGAAATTATTTGTGAATATAAAGTTTAACTTGAAAGTATCCTAAAGTAAGTAAAGAAAAGTTCAAAATTTCTAATAGTGTATTTCCCATGGACATGGCCAGTATTATTCTCAGTTTGGGATGCTACTTAAGAAAATATCATCAAAGAAAAATTTTAAGGCTGGCATGAGAGAAGAAAAACTAAGGCTTGTGTGAGAGGATTAGAAGACTATTGAGGGTGTGTACAAGGAAACATAAAATAAAGAACAGAAGAGCATTAAATATATATTTTTTCTGTTATTAGAAATATAGAAAACAGGATCTGGTTAAAAAAGACAAAAATAGGAGTAATGTTTAATGTATAAATATGAAACTGGATGTAATACATTTTTTAAAAAACTGACTTCTGTTTGGAGAAAATAGATGTATAACTAAAATAATACTAGGTCATATATTTACTGAGAATTATTGTGACTTTTTTATTTGCACATTATACAACTTGAATAGCATTAAATAACATCAAAACCAATGAATATACCTAAGAATAAAGGCAGTGTTTATATTCATAATTCAATAATTGCAAAGCTGGTACATTGCTAGCCAAATTAGTCTGCTACCATGAACCATGTGTGTGTTCCACAAAGTCAGAGCTTAAAGCAAGGGCGGAGCTGAAGGGAATTTATTTGGAAACCAAAGACAGACACTAGGATGAATAACTAGGGTGAGTAAAATGAGAAAGGAGGAAAAAGCAATTAAGAAAAGCCAATAAAGGATTATTATCAAATTGGGTATCACTGTGGGTAATGGTGTTGAATCCTACTGGGAATGACAGAGTAGCCTTATAAAATGCATTTCCGAGTTGCCCGTCTCAGTGATGAAACAGAATCATTTATCTATTGGTTCCTAACTCCTATTGGTTAAGGATCGCCCCAGGCAGGTGTGAGGGAGATTAGTTGCTCTTAGTAGCAGTTTTAGAATATGTGAAGGACAAGTGAGCTCCAGCAGATATTCACGTGTCCGGAATTATAAAAGCACTCAGACGGAGAGTAAGAAATGCATCCCACATACATGAAGTGAGGCAGTCCATGTAAACTCCAAATGGCACAAAGTCTGCATTGAACTGTTTCCTAAAGCTGAGGCTGCAATCAAATGAACTCTTAATGAGGCGAGGCCTAGAAGACCTGAAGCAATGCAAATGAGTTCAGGAGAGCCCATTATTTGAGGGGCTCAGAAGTGCTCACCCCTTGCCCCTACCACTGCCCCCAGCCCCGATTTAATTAAACCTACCGCCAGTCGTCAATGCTGGGGTATCAGTGAACTCTATGGAATATGATGCAAGAGAATTAGTGGAACAAATTATATTTATATTGTAATGTATTTGTTCTAGTGAATATTACCTAAATTATTGTATTAGCTGCATTTTGCAAATTTTATGTTGTTTTTGGTGACAGTTATCAATGTATTTTTAATTCTGTTATAACTTCTTTATTTCCAAATATATATTATAACTTTTACCAAGGATAAGGTATTTTTTACTGCTCATATTTTGATTGATTTATATTTAAATGTACTTTACATGTATATATGTATGTATTGCAGTAAGCACCTTGAGAATATTTGGTCATTTTCAAAACTTCCATGAGCATACTTGGTTCATGCCAAAAGGTCCTTAATATTTGGTCCTATCAAAAAGTCATCATGAATTATACTAAAAATAACAAATAGGATTTTAATGAAGTTAAATGTTTTTATTATGTAATGAATCATTGACCAAATCAAGTGTCTCTATGGACATTTGGGACAGGGTCAAATGTCCACTAAATAAGTATAATATCCCTTTTTTAAATTAATTAATTAATTTATTAATTTTAGGGAGAGAGGAAGGTAGATAGGCAGAGAGAAAGAGATACGTCAATATATGGTTGCCTTTCACCCGCCTCCAACTACAGACCTGGCTGGAGTCCTGGCTTGCAACTTGGTTATGTGCCCTGGCTGAGGAATTGAACCAGAGACTCTTGAGTTCCCAGGCCAGCATCTTATCCACTGTGCCACCAACCAGGGCAGTATAATATCTCTTTTAATTTTTGTTGAGCCCTTATTAATTTTATAATAAGAAATGTACTTACGAAGAAACTTAGCCAAATATAAACTGAAATCTGGTGAAGTACTTGAGTGTGGGGATAAATCATAAGCTGAATGCCATATGAAAGCTCCAGCTAGCCAGCTGATTTACTTACTTAGCAAATCCTATGAAAGAAAACATGAGCTGGACCACTTGCAAAGGTTTTGGAAAAACTGGTAGACAAACTTTCTAGTAGAGAAAATTGCCAAAGTACCACCAAGTAAAAGTGCCAAACAAACCAGAAACAAGGAATTATTTCGCTGCTCAGAGCCTAAGGTGTAGTGAGGCAAGTGGGTTGGTCAGAAGCCATAAATACCACATCCACCTAGATTGCCATGTAGAAGCACATCCACCTAAATACCACACCCAGTACTGTGGAGAAGGGTTTTGGATAAGTGTTGCGTTTGTAATGGTGAATTTCAGAACTTCAAAAAAGATACTGCGTTGAAGCGATACTTTATAGAGTAATGGAAAATTTCATGAACTTTTCTACTGATGCTTGAACATACACACAGTATTAATGCAAGATTGGAAGATCAAATACCTGATAATACCTATATGCTTTCAGTAAGCCAGAATTTTTCTGAATAAATTGTTATCACTGAAAGTAGTTAACACACTAAACAAATATTTAAATCAAACTCTGTCTTACAAAGTTTTGAAATGTTTCGCTACTTATAGAAATATAGTTCATCTTTATGAAATACTTTGCTTTTCATCTAGTCCTTTAATTTTATCAAAACATAAATATGTTTGATGTATTTTCTGAACTTTATTAAGTGCAGAAAACAATGAAGCTCAGTTGTATGAATTTGAGAAAGTGTTACAAGAGGATTTCAACACAGAAAACCTGATGTAAAACTTGTGCTCCCTATTATTTTGCATATTTACATATGGCAAATTCAATAACGAAAATATTTTATTTTTAATTTTTATGTTTATATTTTATTGTTATCTAATCAGCATTATCCCAATTTTCCCATTGCTCTCCCCTACCCTCCCCACCCCTACTCTCACAGTCATTCCCCCCTCTCTATTGTCCTTGTCCATGGGTCATTTATACCTGTTTCTTTTCTAGACCTTTCCTCGTCTTTCCCCTGTTATCCACCTCCCCCACCCACTTTGGTCATTGTCAGTTCATTCCTTGTTTCCATGCCTCTGGTTCTATTTTGCTCATTTGTTTGTTTTGTTCATTAGGTTCCTCTTATAGGTGAGATCATATGGTGTTTATTTGCCTTTCACCATCTGGTTTACTTCACTTAGGGTAATACTCTCCAGTTCCATTCATGCTATTGCAGAAGGTAAGAGATCATTCTTTCTTTCTGCTACGTGGTATTCCATTGCGTAAATGTATCAGTTTTTGGATCCACTCTTTTACTGATGGACACTTAGGCTGTTTCCGGCACTTGGCTATTGTAAATAATGCTGCTATGAACATAGGGGTGCGTAAGTTCTTTTGAGTTGGTGCTTAGGATGCATAGGGTACAATACCAACAGTGAAATTGCTGGATCAAAAGGCAGTTCCATTTATTTTTTTAACATTTTAAAATTAATTTATTGTTGTTAGGTTACTGTTGCTCCATTCCCCCCACCCCCCACCCCGTTGCTTTCCCCTGCCCTACCCACCCCATCCCTCTCCCACAGTTAATTACCACCTTGTTGTCCGGGCCCATGAGTCATTTATATTAGTCCCTTGACTAAACACTTCCTCTTTTTTCCCCCTTCATTCCTATCCCTGCTCCCTCTGGAAAAATAGAACCAGAGGCATGGAAACAAGGAATAGACTGACAGTGACCATTTTTAGTTTTTTGAGGAAATTCCATACTGTTTTCTACAGTGGCTGCACCAGTCTGCATGCCTACCAACAGTGCACTAGAGTGCCTTTTCTCCACATTACCATCAGCAAATGTTTGTTAATTCGTTAATGTTGGACACTCTGACTGGTGTGAGATTGTATCTCATTGTGATTTTATTTGCATATCTCTGATTTTGAGTGATATAGATAGAGTGTTCTTTCATATGTCTATGGGCCCTCTTTATGTCCTCCTTGGATAAGTGCCTAACTATAGTTGCTTTCATAACCACTCGATTCTCAACCCTGTAGCACAAGAACAGAGACATATAAATGGTTAATTATGGCTCTGTTCAAATAAAACTCTATTAATGGTCACAGAAATTTAGATTTGTATAACTTTCATGTATCTTAAATGTCATCTTTGCTTTGTTTTTAATTATTAAAAATATAAAACTTTTTACCAGGTGTGCTGTGTAAGAGCAGGCTGTTGGCTCATTTGGGCCATAGTTCATAGTTTGCTGATCACAGAATTAAAAAATGAAATGGAAGGGAGGAAACAAATAGTACTTTATTAAAAGGGACTATTCTCAAGTTTGTCAATTGTTCTTTCATTACTTGTTAAAGATATTTCAAGAACAAACATTTTAATAAAATTAAGTGACCATAGGAAGACTAGTTTAACTTACAAAAAGGAGTAAATATGCAGTGTGAGAAAATTTGCATAAACTTATCATATTCCAACAATTGTATCACTAATAGCTTTGTAAATTTAAGCAAGACATCATGTTTCTATATCCCTATGCACCCTACTTTGTTATAAGAATGGTGCTAGTATTTGATTAGAAAATGTGAGAGAAGTAAGGCAATTATGAATGCCCTATGAATGAATAAAAATGATTTCTATTTCCTTTTTAATATATTACATAAAATTATAAATTGCTTATTTGTATAATGGGTGGAAGGGCAAACTATGATACTTTTGGTGATGTACAATAAAAAATATTACTCCAACATCTAATTTATCTTTGTAAATTCTTATTAAATCAGGAAGGTAACTATATCTAAGCTCAGTATGATAGAAATATTTATATATAATATGTATTTAATAATTTTTGAGGAAAAATACTTATTTTGATAAGATGAATTCTTAAAATCTTAGTCTATTATGGCAAAATGACATTATAATATATCAGAAATTATAATGAAATTTGCAAGTGTTTATCATATTTAGAACCAGATATTTTATAGCAACTTATACAAAACTCACACACAGATTTATTGAATTAAATGTAAGTTTAATTTATTGTAAATTAATGATCAAGAAAATGAAAAATTTCAAAATCAAAATAGAATATCAATAATTACATGGCCACCAGGTGCAGGGTTCGATAATAAGCCCAAAATGATAAGTGAAACATAAAATAGTGCTTCTATTCTCACAACATTGTTGCATTTCTTTCTGTGGTACACCACCACATACCTCAGAATTTTCCTTTAATAACTATTGTGTACTTATCTAATTTAGATATATATATAGTAAAAAATAAAAATTATATTTTAAAAAATAATTAAAATAGGTGATTATCTTAATTTGCAAATTATAAAGTGATATTTTTGATGATATCTACGCTAAAGATAAATGGGAATTAATTTTTAACTATACAATGAATCAATTGAATTACCATTAAAGATTCTTTTCAGTTTAATATTTTGTAGCCATAGAGAAAAAGGGTAGGGAAAAAATAGTGATGCAAAGATATTTATAAAGATTCTGGCACTATCATGGTGGCAATATAGGTTTTTTAAATATCTCTGAATATGTTTATAAAAAGAAATAATAACTGGATATCAAAATAAAAATGCAAATAAAAAATGGTCAATATTTGCAAGTCATATGTAAGAACACAAGTGGATGAGGAAAATGATGAATAGTCAACATGACTTTCAATTCTTATCATCCTTCTGGAGGACAGAGGAGAGCAATGGGAATCTGATGGACATGAGTATAGGATATAAATTATACATGTATATATTGTTAATTTTTCAAACCAATTGTGGGAGAGTAAGTGGTCAGCCATAAAACTGAAAGAGGTTTGAATATTTTACCTTAAATAAATATGCAAAACTGACCCACCTGTGTAAGTGATAAGACAATAATTCAAGCAAACTTTTCTGAAGTGTAAAGAAATGAAACTACTTTTTGAAATAGATTATCATCTTCCCAGCAAGAACAACTAACAACAAAATACATATTCATATAAAATTATTGAAATTTTTATCAAAAAGAAAAAAATTGAGAATCTAGACCAGGAGCTGTCAAACCTTTTCCATGCAGGGCAGATAATAAATATTTTAAGCTGTATGCCTAAATAGACAATGGGTTCAATTAAATCTGGGACCATAATTTGTGGATCACACACCTACATTTTATTTTAAATGATGTATAAAGCAAATAAAGCTAGCTTATCATAATATGCTTTGGCAGCAATTCAGCATGCCAAAAACTATAATAAGTAATATATTTGCCACTTTATGAGATGTTTTAAGTTTAGTATTTTATACTTTGAACAAGTATCTCTCAAAGATGAAGAGCACGGGCAGTCTGGTATTACCAATGTGAAAAAACACAAATGATATTTTTTTCCTAAAGACCATCAAAAGAAATCAAGTAGAGGATGAATTTAACAAAACCATCACATATATTGTGAGGGAGAATGAGTTCACCTGTGCGAGTGGTATAGTGAAGACTGGGACACAGAGTAGATGAGCATGCCATATTCTTAGCATGATGCTACCATTGGTTTAAACTGAGGTTGGTGTAAAGGTCTAGCATAATAAATGTGGGGGGAAAAAGGTACATTTTTTCCCTTTCAAATCATAATACTGCTTGTTATGAACAAAATAGTGCTATATTTTCGTAGAGCTAAGTGAAGTAAACAAAAAGTTACCGTATTGAGTGAAATTAAATTTCTTTTCAATGCTAATCACCTTTACTGATTTGTATCCTGCTAACCTGGGTATGGAAGAATCTCTATGACATACAATGAAGTAAAACAAACAAGGTCTCAAATGCCAGGAGTTCAATGCAGCACTAGATGAAACAAAGCATAGATCATTTTACACCTGAGGAAGAAACAACTCTTTTAGAGAATGGGGAAAATAGCAAACATTTGTCTGCTTGATAGTCAGCATTGTCAGCAGATGTTGGTCATTGCATGCATGTGAAAAAAGGAGCACAGGTAACTGATAAAGTGCATTATAAGATGTTAGTAAAAACCAGTAAATCTTACAGTCATATTGAATGCAATTTTTATTTTTCAGCCAAAGACTTCAAAACAGTGTGGGGGATCTTTTTCTACTTTGTGTGAAGATCAATGTCTTGTTGTCTGAATAATTTAAAGTATCAGAGGCTGTAATAACTGTAATTATATACATCGCAATATATAATGTTCTATTCTCAGTTATTTCAGCACAATAAAGGAAAGAAAAATGCTATTAATATAATTAGTAGATAATGAAATAATACACTTGTTAAAAACATCAAGATACACCCTGGAGTATTTTGTGCTATGGCAACTAATTAATTACCTATAAAGAATTAAGATTCCAATGAAATCAGAAAAAAAATAACATTCAAATCATATGGGGAAGAATTTCCAAATGATGAAAAAGCTGACAATGTGAAATTCCAAACAATCTCTCTGCCCTTGGAAAGATTAGGATGTATCAGTTAAAAATTGTATCCTCCTTACTCATTTTCTTATTTTACCTTGTTCTTAGTAAGTATTATAAACTAGGGGAAATAAAAAAAAGGCAAATGTATTTTTTTCTGATTTGTTTGGGTGTTTGGTGCCACTGTATTTTCATGGGTGGTCCCTTTAAGAATTCAGTCTCTCTGTCAAGCCAGCTAAACCTGGCAGCTGTTTGCTTCTCCCAGCTGGGTGATGTTTTACTCTCAGCTTTGTTGCTGTAGGCTGGGAAGCCCAGTTGGGGGTTTGATCCCACCCTTCTCAGGTGGCACCCCAGATGCTAAGATGTTTCTCGGCTCCTTCAGCTGCTGCCCGTGGGAGCCCCGCCAGACCTCTGGTGTCTCTGCACTTCCTACCAGTTACGTTGTAAAGAATGGGCTCTTCTGTTCTGTCCCTGGTAATAAGACTTCTCTCCAATTGGTGTTCTATTGGTTATGCTGGATCATTTCTCCCCAATTAAGTTGTAATTCCAGTTTGGTATTGAAAGGAGATTGGTGTAGCTCCACTTACTCCTCCACCATCTTGGTTCTCTTCTGTTTTTTTTTTATTTGGAGGCAATGTGACAATTTGATAAGAAGCATTACATGTTATCTCATGCATATAAATTACTCATAAAGTGAGAATTTTTATAATTCATTTTGAAACATAATTTTCATTAATTCACTGACTTCAACATTTGAATTTATCAGACTTAAACATAAGATTTTTTACTTAGAATAAATTGTAAGATCAGATGTAATTATGAGCAATACATTATAGGAATAAGTTGTCTCTGAAAAAATGATATTTTAATAGTTTTTAATTATAAAAATGTTAAACTAAGTAAATAAATGAATATCTAAAATTTTAAAATATTAGAACATGTACCTTTAATAAAACATCTGTCATGTTATTGCATCTTGCTTCTATATAATTTAAGGTTATTCTATTTTGATAACTTAAAGATTAATAATGCTTAATCTTTGTTAAACTTCTTTATAGAAGACCATCAAGATTCATTTTTTTTTTTTTTTTTTACCTCTTGGTAGATAATGGCTTACAAACCACATACCAATCCCCTCATTTTTTTCCTCTAACTGTCCTAACTAATCTAAATGTTATTTGAGAGGGAAGGATAAGAAAGAAGTTTTATCTTTTCAAGTCTTCTAAACTATTATAAATATGATTTTTTACCAGTGTCAACCCCCAGATAGCCAACCGTGCTAATCCCTAACCCTCTCTATTGAAGTGCTTTAAGTTGTCTTCTCCATCGATTTATCCGACAGCCGACTGCAGCCTAACCCTGTCAGCTTTAGTTGAGAGAAACTCATCAAAGGCCTCTGATCTGGCGAACTGATCATCTGCAAGGAACAGTTTAACAGGAAAAGAATCTCCCTCAGAAGTGATAAAGTCCTTTTATTCCCATCTTACAGTTTTGGGTATGTGAGTGGAATTTATGAAATGTTCAAGAGGAAGGAAACATTATGAGTAATCCGGAAAGCTGAATATAAAGGGAAGCCATGAAAAACCCATCTCTTTCTGGTTAATATTTTTCAGAGTATCAGCAACTACATTTTACTTAAAAACCTTTAAGCAGAGGTTAATTAAAATGATCATCCTAATTAAAAAACAAATATTAAAAATTATCTTAGTGTTTCAAAGCTGACTTACAGCATAGTGATTAGGTATAGGGATAATAAATTGCAATCTCTGGAAAAGCTATTAATCAGATTATGGAACAGTTTAACTCAGTGTCTTTTCTCTGATTAACTGCTGAACTACTTTCATCCATGGCACTTTGTTTCCTATTATATGATTTTCCTATTAGCAATCAATATTCTAGTAAATTTTTATTCCAAAGGTTTATGTCCACATTTTCATCAAGTTTCAAGAAGTAAAACTAGGAGGGAAGATGGCGACAGAGTAGAGAGCAGTGCTGATGGTGTTCTCAAGTACCAAAGCAGCTAGAGGACAGGATAAGGAGCGTGAGAAGTCTTCAGGACCCTAGGGATTGGAACGGACAGCATCTGGACACAGGGGAGCAGAGCCCAGAGGCAGAGGAGGCCAGCGGGACAGTAGGTGAGGCGTTCCCGACCGACC